>CAUYQG010143275.1:0-14093 GCA_963574415.1 Tarsius wallacei | reverse complement strand
ACACAGCCATAAAAAAGAACAAAATCATGAATTTCGCAGCAACCTGGATGGAACTGGAGTTTATAATACTGAGTGATCTCTCACAGAAACAAAGATCTGAGTATCACATGTTCTCACTCATAAGTGGAACTTGAACAACTATCGTAATACCATAAGAAAAGGATTGACAGTGGCGGGAAACTATGGGGGGCAGGGAGGGGAAGGGAGGTGGGATTAACGGTAGTTGATATCTGTCCAGGGACGGGGGGCACACCTCATCAAGGGTACCTGCACAATGCATATTTGTAAACCTAACCCTTAACTGTACCCCACAATTTCAAAAATAAAAAATAAAATTTAAAAATAAAAAATATGTTTAAAAAAAGAAAAAAACCAACAAAACTAACCATATTAGTTAAAACGAATATGACACCAATATAACAGAGGTGCCATTCTATAATTCTTAATGTCCTCTTAAAAGTAAGGGTCATTTATTTATTGTTTCTGACATAAAATTGTTTAGTAGTAATGTCAGTTTGATCTTTGAAAAAATTATTAAAAAATAAAAGTCTCTAGTGAGACAGGTAAAAGAAAAAAGAGGATTCTTATTTTATAAATATATAGTAAAAGGGTGGATAATTAAGACATCACAGAGATTATAAAGATAATAAAATCACTATGATGTTCACATATATATGTTCATTTATATAAATAAATTTGAAAGCCTAGATAAAACAACTAAATTTTTAAAAATATATAAATGAACAAAATGGGCACAAAAAATAGAGAATTTAAATAAGGTAAGTAATCAAAAATCACAGCTTTAGATGATTTTACAGAAGTTCTATCAAATTCATTGAGGAATAGTTCATTTTTATCTTAAAATATTTTCCAGATATATAAAACTTTCCAGAATATATAATTAAGGTGGCACCATAAATCAGGAGAAAATCATTTGATTAATAAATGTTGGAAAAACAGGTTCACAACACAGAGAAAATAAAACTAGATCTCTAACTAATCTCACATAAAAGGTAGATTCCAGGGAGATTAAATATCAATTACAAAAGAGCAATCTATACATTTGCCAATAAAATGCATGAAAATAGGGCAGGGAAAGATTTCTCAAACAAATAGCATAAATCAAAAGGCAACCAAATATAAGTCTGTCTACAATAAAATTAAGAAAATCTGTTCAACAAGAATCAATGTCTCATATTAAGCAGGTATCTTGAATTTACAAATGACAGAATGGAAGATAAATCTGACAATGAACGAATGTCTGGAATATATAAAGAACTCCAGCAAATCACAGAAAAATATAAGATATATGCACAGTCTACGGAAGAGGCAACATAGGTAGTCCAAAGGTTAGCAGGTAGACAAAGGTATGCACAGACTTGTTAGCGAGCAAGGAACTGCTTACTAAAACATTGCCTCTATTACACATGAAAACAGACTATTTCCAGAACCACCAGAGCCTGTACCCAATCTTGTGTGAAAGGGGAACCTGACTTAAAAGTTGTCACATATATGCTTGAGGAGAAAACAGGCATTCCCACTTAAGGGAAAGCAACCCTACTCTAGCTCATGGGAAAACTAGAAAAAATAGAAGAAAATAATCTGAAAGATCAGAAAGGAAACAAAGCCAAAGTTTGGAACTTAGCATATTGAAAAACACACAGAAGATAACTCTTGTCTGATGTGTGAGGCTGCTAAATGGTCACGGAGGGTGAAACCAAAGCACTATTACAACAGTAACAGCATGAAAAAACTCACCAACCTACCAGTCAGTTAATCATAAGAAACAGCCTGCCTGCCCCAGACTCAGAACATGTGTTGAAATCATTGAATCAAAAAAAGGCACTTCAAGCACTTTAAAAGTGGGTAGACCTCTAGCCATTCTAGAACAATGGGTGTGTTGATTATTGATAAGCCAATCACTGCCTCTTCACACACACCCTGCCTTCCCCACGTGCTGGCAGACATGTTTGGACCAGGCCACCTCCCTGTCTTTGCCACAGAACATTGGATACTGACAGTCACCTGACTTAAGTTGGGCTAATCAAATTCTCTCTTTGAGAAATTTTAACTAAGAGACATAGAGACTACTAAGTATAAGATGATGGACCTTAGGGAGATGAGTCCATAAATTGTTGCTTGATGATTCTTCATCTCTCAGGAGACCTGACTGTATTTCTCACAACTGAATTCCATAATATTGCCCTGTGTTCTCACAATTAAACCCTCTTTTTCTTAAAATAGTTTGGGCTTTTGGCCTAATATTACCCTGTGTCCTGACTGGAATAATTAGTTTCATTTTTTTTTTTTTGAGTTGGAGTCTCACTGTCGCCCAGACTGGAGTGCAGTGGCACGCTCCTGGCCACCGCAGCCTTAACCTGCTGGGCTCTGGCGATCCTTATGCCTCAGCCTTCCAAACAGCCGGAACTAGGAGCGTGCTACCACGCCCAGCTAATTTTTGATTTAATATAGAGATGAGGTCTTGCCAAGTTTCCCAGGTGGGTCTTGAACCCTCAGGCTCAGGCAATTCACTCGCCTCGGCCTCCCAAAGTGCTGGGATTACAGGCTGAGCCACTGAGCCCGGCCAATTAGTTTCTTAGATCATATATCTAAGCCCTGAACAAAATGGACCAGACATACTCTTCTTACTCCCATGGGAATGCATTGCAGTGTCAAAAATATGTGCCCTGTCACAGAGAGTTTTAGGTAAAAAGCTGCGGATCATAAAAGCACAGTTTTCATTTCTTCTTCTAAGTGAAGATAGCAGCTTTTCCAAAGAAGACAGATAAAAGGAGAAGGATTCCATTTTAGGATATCACTGAGAAACAGAATTTGGTTTTCTGAATCTTATTACAATAGAACATTGAGTACTTGCTGAGGGTCTGTCTGTCCATCCTAAGAGCTGAGAAGATTTTATTGGGCAGAAAAACTACTGTAAAATAAGGAATAGTTGAACTGAAAGAAGACAGGGGATAACAGTTAACAGATAACCTTTAAAACCTTCTCTGGAGGAACCCAACATGACAGATAAAATAGAACAATTGGAGAAGAATAGTATACATTTTATGGGAAATTATCTGGGAAGAAAGTAAAAAATAATTCTTATATCTTACAACTATTATGTAACAGAACACAGTGTGAGAATAACAAGGTGAATCTGAAAATTAATAACAAATAGGAAAAATACTGTCAAGTGGATATTAGAGTTGGAAAGACAGCAGCAATAGGAATATGTAATGCTTCATTATTTTTTTAAGAAAAAAAAAAAAGAATCAAGCTGGGCACAGTGGCTTGCAGCTGTAATCCCAGCACTTTGGGAGGTGTAGGCTAGAGAATTGTCTGAGCTCAGATATTCAAAACCAGCCTGGGCAGCTTGACAAGACCTCACCTCTACAATAAATAAAATTAGCTGATTCCAGCTACTTGGAAGGCTGAGGCAGGAGGATCACCTGAGCCTAGCAGTTTGAGGCTTTGGTGGCCATGAGCAATGTGCTACTGCACTCCAGCCTGGGAGACAGAGTGAGACTCCAACTCAAACAACAACAACAACAACAAAAAAGACTCAACTCCTGAAGAGATGAAGACCAGAATTGTATCTTGCTTATGTGTGGAGATATCATGGATTTCCTGTCCAACCCAGAAGTGGACACGGCGAGGATGGGGAGAGATTCTTAATTTTGATAGGGAAGGAGAACAGACAAGTAACAAAAAAAATTCCTCCCCACAATAAACTGGCATCCCCCAAGGCTATACCTTCAAGATAAGGATGAATTTGAAACTCTGTAAGCAGGTGAAGCACATCATGAAGAAAAATGCACAGCGGACACTCCTGTCTCTGATCGTGGTTGATCGGGTAATTCAGGTTAGCTTTCTCTCAGAAAACAGCTAAAAGCTTTGATAAAGTTTTCAAATCATCTTGTTAAGAAAAAAAAAAGGTGAAAAGAAGAAAGAAAAGCCCCAGATTGAAAAACAACGAGAAAATAATGACCAAGAAAGGCAAGGGCTCTCAGACCTCCTTCACATTGACAGTATCTGCCAATGTGAATCTTAATTTTGACAGGCAAGGAAAACAGACAAGTAACGAACACTTCCTCCCCACAATAAATTGGCATCCCCCAAGGCTCTACCACTATCACCAGCACAAATTGTACTGACAGGTGATTTTTCATCCTCCACCCTTTCTCATCCTCCCCCGAGTCTCCAATGTCCATTTTACCATTCTATATGACTTTGCAGATCTTTAGTTTAGCTCTCACTTATACGTGAGAACATGCGGTGTTTGGTTTTCGGTTACTGTGTTAGTTAAATTAGGATGATGGTCTCCAATTCCACCCAAATTGCTGCAAAAAACATTATTTCATTATTTTTATGGCTGAATAGTATTCCACGGTGTGTGTGTGTCTATGTATGTGAGAGACATTTTCATTATCCATTGATCAGATGTTGGGCATTTAGATTGATTCCACATCTTTGCAATTGTGAACTGTGCTATGATAAATATACGAGTGCAAGTGTCTTTTTTTGTATGACAAGCTCTTTTCCTTTGGGTGGATAGTTAGTGGGATTGCTAGATCAAATGGTAGATCTACTCTTAGTTCTTTGAGAAATCTCCATACCAATTTCCATAGAGGTTGTCCTCCCACCAACAGTGTATAAGTGCTCCCTTTTCTCTGTAACCATGCAAGCACATATTGTTTATGTTTTTAAATAATGGCCATTCTGACTAGTGTAAAGTGGCGTCTCATTGCAGTTTTAATTTGTATTCTCCTGATGATTAGGGGTGTTGAGTATTTTTTCACGTTTGTTGGCCATTGTATATCTTCCTTTGAGAGATGTCTGTTCATGTCATTTGCCCACTTTTTAATGATATCTTTGCTTTTTTCTTGCTGATTTGTTTGAGTTATTTGTAGGTTCTGGATATTAGTCCTTTGTCACATATACAGTTTGCAAATATCTTTTCCCATTCTATAGGTTTCCTGTTTGCTCTGTTGATTATTTCTTTTGCGATGCAGAAGCTTTTAGTTTAATTAAGTCCCACTTATTTATTTTTGTTTTTGTTGCATTTGCTTTTGGGGTTTTAGTCAAAAATTCTTTGCCTAGGCCAATGTTCAAAAGAGTTTTTCCTAGGGTTTCTTCCAGGATTTTTATGGTTTCAGCTCTGACATTTAAGTCGC
This sequence comes from Tarsius wallacei, assembly GCA_963574415.1. Classification (NCBI taxonomy): domain Eukaryota; kingdom Metazoa; phylum Chordata; class Mammalia; order Primates; family Tarsiidae; genus Tarsius; species Tarsius wallacei. Next base: position 8,919 of record CAUYQG010143275.1, on the reverse strand, counting down.
TAATCCATTTTGAGTTAATTTTTTATATGGTGAGAGATGGGGATTAAGTTTCATTTTTCTGCATGTAGCTATCCAATTTACCCAGGACCATTTGTTGAATAAGGTGTCCTTTCCCCAGTGTATGTCTTTGTTTGATTTGTTGAAGATCAGTTGGTGGTAGGTAAACATTTTTTAAAATTTCTGGATTCTGTATTTGAGAGCCAATTATATGCTTTCTAGAATAGATTGTCTTTATTTTTTTATTTTATTTTATTTTATTTTTTGAGTTGGAGTCTCACTCTGTCACCCAGACTGGAGTGCAGTGGCCACTCCCAGCCACCGCAGCCTCGACCTGCTGGGCTCCGGCGATCCTTCTGCCTCAGCCTTCCAATTAGCCGGAATTACAGGCATGAGCTACCACGCCCGGCTGATTTTTTGATTTATTGTAGAGATGAGGTCTCTCCAAGTTGCCCAGGCGGGTCTCAAACTCGCGGGCTCAGGCAATCCCTCAGCCTCCCAAAGCGCGGGATTACAGGCTGAGCCACCGAGCCCGGCTGAGATTGTCTTTAGATTTAAAGACATACATAAGCTGGAAATGAAGAGATAGAAAAATATATTTCATGCAAATTGTAACCAAAGGAGAGCAGAGATAGTCATGCCTATATCAAACAAAATAGACTTTAAGTGTTAAAACTGTCACAATAGAAAAAAGTGACATTTTATAATAATAAAAGTATCAATTCACCAGGAAGTTATAACAATTATAAAGATCCATGCACCCAAATATGTAAAGCAAATGTTGACAGACCTGAGGGAAGAAATAGACGGCAATACCATAATCACAGAATATTTTAATGCCCCACTTTTAAAAATGGCTACAACATTCAAACAGAATATCAGTAAGGAAAAAAGAATTTGAACAACTGTGCAGACCAGATGGACATAAAAGTCTCATGTAGAATACCATACCCAACAGGAGTAGAATACACATTCTTCTCAAATGCACACAGGATATTCTGCAAAGTAGATTACATATTAAGTCACAACACAAGTCTTACCAAAATTAAGAAGACTGAAATCATATCAAGTTTTTTTCTGACCACAATAGAATAAGTCAAAATCAATAACAGAATGAAAGCTGGAAAATTAAAAAAATATGTGGAAATTAAGCAACACACTCTTGAGCAAACACTGAGTCAAAGAAAAATCAAAAGGGAAATTACAAAATATCTTTAGAAAAACAAAATAAAAACAACATATTAAAACTTATGGGATTCAACAAAAGTAAAAATAAGCAAAAAGTTAACAGCACCAGGTGCCCACATTAAAAAGAAAAAATCTAAAATAAGTAAAATTGTCCCAGTTTGCAGAGGATGTGACACTATACATAGAGAACTCAAAGGTTCCTGGAAACAACTATTAGAACTAGTAACCAATTTACTAAGGTTATGGGATACAAAATCAACTGATAAAAATTATTGTGTTTCTATACATTAGCAATGAACTCACTGACAAAGAAATTAGGAAAACAATCTCATTTATAATAACACACACACACACACATACACACAACTTAGGAATAAACTTAACTAAAGAGGAGAAAGATTCATACACTAAAACCTACAAAGCACTGATGCAAGATATTTAAAAATATGCACACAAATGAAAAGAAATTCTTTTTTTCATGAATTGGAAGACAATATTATTAAAATTTCTATGCTACCCAACGTTATAGACAGAGTCAATGCAATTCTTAGCAAAACCTCAAAGGAATTTCTTGGCAGAAATAGAAAAAGCAATTATAAAATTCATATGGAACTGCAAAAAATTCTGAATAGAAAAAAGAACAAAGCAGGAGGCTTTCTGATTTCAAAGGGTATTAAAAAGCTAAAGTAATTCAAACAGTATAGTCCTGGCATAAATATGTATAGACCAATGGAACAGAAAAAAGATCCCAGATATAAATCCACACATATATGATCAAGTAAATTTCAACAAGTGTGCAAGAATACACAATGGGAAAAGGGTTTTGGAAACACTGAGTATTCACATGCAAAAGACTGAAACTGGATCTCTATTTTATACCAGACACAAAAAATCAGTGCAAAATGGACTAAAGACTTAAACTTAAGTACTAAAACTGTAAAACTACTAGAAGAAAACATAGGGGAAAACACCATGACACAGATCTAGGCAATAATGTTGCTTTGATATTAACACAAAAGCAAAATATCTGCAAATGGGGTTACATCAAACTGAAAAGTTTTTGCACAACAAAGGAAACAGTCGACACAATGTAGAAACAACCTATGAAGTGGGAGAAAATATTTGCAAACCATACATCTGGCAAGGGGTTAATATCCAATATATATATGGAGTTCAAACAGCTCAATAGCAAGAAAACAATCTTATTTAAAATGGGCAAAGGACCTGAATAGACATCTCTCAAAAGAAGACATATGACTGGCCAACAGGTACATGAAAAATGATAAACATCACTAATCATCAGTGAGATATCACCTTGCAGCTGCTAGAGTGGTTGTTATTAAAAAGACAAATGACCACTGTTGGCAGGGATACAAAGGGAAACTATGCATACTGCTGTTGGGAATGTACATTAAAACAGCCAGTATGAGCCAGCTCGGTGGCTCAGCCTGTAATCCCGCGCCTTGGGAGGCTGAGGTGAGTGGATTGCCTGAGCCCGCGGGTTCGAGACCCGCCAGGGCAACTTGGAGAGACCTCATTTCTACAATAAATCAAAAATTAGCCGGGCGTGGTAGCACGCGCCTGTAGTTCCAGCTACTTGGAAGGCTGAGGTGGAAGGATCACCAGAGCCCAGCAGGTCGAGGCTGTGGTGTCTGGGAGCGGCCACTGCACTCCAGTCTGGGCGATGGAGTGAGACTCCAACTCAAAAAAACAAAAACAAAAACAAAAACAAAAAAACAGCCAGTATGAAAAACAGCATGGATGTTCCTAGTTAAATCAGAACTAGAACTTCCCTCTGATTCAGCAATCTCACCAGTGGGTAACATCCAAAGAGAAGGGAACCAGTATGTCAAAGAGATGTCTGCACTCCCATGTTCAGTGAAGCATTACTCAACATGACCAAGATATGGAATCAGCCTTGGCATTTACCAGTGGATGAACAGGTAACGAAAATGTGGTACATACACGCAATGGAATACTATTCAGCCTTAAAAATAAAAAAAGGAAATTCTGTCATTTGCAACAACATGGATGACCTTGGAGGACATTACGTTAAGAGACCTAAGCCAGGCAAACACCACATAATCTCACTTATATGTGAAGTCCAAAAAAGCTGATAGTACAGAGGGTAAAATGGTGGTGGGTAGGGAAAGGAACAGAGGGCCAAAGGATGAAAATGTCAGCTGGACAGAGGAACACTTTCAAGAGCTCTATTGTACAACATGGTGACTACAGTACATAACAATATATTGTGTTTCAATATATGAAAAAACATGTATCTCAAAACATAAAATTGCTAATAGAGTAGCTTGCAAGTGTCCTTGCCACAAAAAGGTGAGGAAATACATATGCTAATTAGTTCAATTTCATTGTTCTATTATATACACATCTTTTTTTTTTAGATTGGAGTCTCACTGCCGCCTAGGCTGGAGTGCAGTAGCAAGTTCACGGCTACCTCAGCCTCCTCGACCTTCCACCTCAGCTTTCCAAGTAGCTGGAACCACAGACATGCACCACCATGTCCAGTTTTGTTTTGTTTTTATAATTGTAGAGACGAGGTCTTGCCATGTTGCTCAGGCTGGTCTTGAACCCCTGAGCTCAGGTAATTCTCTCGCCTCTGTCTCCCAAAGTGCTGAGATTACAGGCATGAGCCACTGTGCCCAGCAACATATTTCAAAACTCCATGTTGTATATCACAAATATATATAATTTTTATTTGTCAATTAAATACATCAAAATTTTAAATTAAAAAAATTGAAATCAGGATTTCAAAAAGACACCGGCAGTCTCATGTTAACTGTATTCGCAATACCAAAGATGAGGAAACAATCTAAATGCCCATCAGCAGATGAATGGCTGGAGACATGCAATTATTAATAATCCAGAGGAATAATATACAGCTTTGAAAAGGAAGAAATGCTGCAATACACTGCAACGCAGATGAAGCTGGCAAGATTTCTGCTAAGTGAAATAAGTCAGCCGGGCTTGGTGGCTCAGCCTGTGATCCCGCGCCTTGGGAGGCTGAGGTGAGTGTATTGCCTGAGCCCGCGGGTTCGAGACCTGCCTGGGCAACTTGGCGAGACCTCATCTCTACAATAAATCAAAAAATTAGCCGGGTGTGGTAGCGCACGCCTATAGTTCCAGCTACTTGGAAGGCTGAGGTGGAAGGATCGCCGGAGCCCAGCAGGTCAAGGCTGCGGTGGCCGGGAGTGGCCACTGCACTACAGTCTGGGCGACGGAGTGAGACTCCAACTCAAAAAAAAAAAAAGAAGTCAGTGACAGAAGGACAATTGTACATGTGATTGCATGTCTATGAAGCATTCAAGTCCTGGAACGCCAGTGGCTGCTGAGGTTGGGGGCACGGGAACAGGGCGTTGCTAATCAAGAGGCAGGAGGCTTCGGTTACACAAGTGAGCCGGTTCTCTAGACCTGCTGAACCCCTGATGCTTGCCATTGGTGTCACTGTATCGTGCACTTAGAATGTACCAAGAGGGTGGGGGTTCTCACCTCAATAAAGTTTTTCTTCAAGTGACGGCTAACTCGTCAGTCCAATTCCAAGGATGTACTCACTCGGAGGTCCCCAACCTTTGGGGCATCAGAGACCAGTTTCATGGGAGACAGGTTTTACACAGACCGAGGAGGGGGTGAGCCTGTGCCATCAAAGCTCATGCTCGTGTGAGTCTATATTTGAGCCCTGCCCAGCAACGCAGCCTCAGCTCAGCCTCAGGTCAGTGGTGACGCACGCTGGGGAGTAGCTGTCAACACAGATGAGGCTTCGTCCCTGGCCACCACTCACCTGCAGCTGTGCAGCACCGGTCCTGGCCTGGGGGTTGGGGACCCCTGTTAATTGATTTAGACTTATAATGTTAGAAATCTTACTAAATTGGTATCTAGTGTAGAAATATTTAGGGAAATTTAGAATCACTCTATTCATAAATTAAATTGTGAGATTTATCAGAACTATTTAGGTACTTAATAGATTTCCTTAGATGAGCCAGATAAGAGAAAGAAATCAAATATATTTACTTCATATGTTCAGTTTTAAGTGTTGAGGTTGTTCAGGTTATAAGTGGAACCACACATTATACAAATCCCCCTAAACTTGGCTGTTGAAATTGCGTAGACTTAGGAATAGAATGAGATTTTTAAGCTGATGGTAAATGCACAACAATAAACTGGACTATTGAATTTATGACTTTAACAAGTTGAATATTAGTTTTAAAACCTAGTGCACTTCTTAATAGTATTTTCAATGCATAAGCATGGTTCACAAGGGCACTACAAACCCTACAATATTGCTGTAGGGGGAAAAGTTCGATCAAAGTTAATAATTGAAACCTGGTAGGCTCGAAATGGCTCTTGTCTTCTGGGGAAGCATAAAATGTTATCTCGACTTTTTAAGAATTTATTTCCAGTTTCTAGTAGTTTTAGCAAAAATAAAAGTTAACAATTTCACATTAGCATTTTTGTGAGAAAATACAACCAGTCAGAAAAGAAAAAAAGACCTATGCAGGTTCCTAGGCCCACAGCAGTGACTCTCTCATCCTGAAGGACTACAGCATGATTACTCATTCAAATGGCAGCAAAAATTTTATAAATATATTTAAAAATATCAGACCCCAAACGTCTTGCCAACACCAATAGAAATTAATTCAGCTCAACGTTTATGCTGTTACTCTGACAAATTGGCAAGACTATCTTTTAAGATAAAAAGTAATTGCTGTTAACTGACAGTTTCCCCCAATGTAATCATTTTTAATACTGTGTTCGCTGATAAGGCCCCATCACCAGCTTTGAAGAGGAAAGTCTCTATTAATGTAATTTGTATTTGAACAGACCCTAACATATAATTCCTGATAGAAAGAATGCAAAATATTTTAAAGTTGATGACACTGTTTAGAATGAATATAATAAACCAGAAAGAATGTTTTGTCAATTTTCAAGGCCACGAGTTTCGGAGATGTGTTTTTAGACACAGTCCTTGATTCCTAAGTTTATTTGCCCTTTGACGACTTCCACTTTTGAGAAGTGGAAGAGATGGTGAGAATCAGCATGTGCTGAGGGCTGACTGTGTGCCACTCCTCGGGCATATGTCACCTCATCTCATATTCAGGACAGCCTCCTAGTGGGTCCTCCATTTCCATGCAGTTCTGGGAAGGGGAAGCCCCCCAAGTCCTGAGCAGCAGTGCCAGGATGGCAGGTCCATCCTGCTGCGCATGCCTGCATCCTGTGTTTCTCAGTGTGGGCTGAGGACCACCTTTGCTCATCAACCATGCAGGTGCCTGAATGCTGCTCCCGGTCTCTGGGGTCAGAACATCCAGGGATGGGGACAGAAATCTAGATTTTGAGAACTGGTTTGAGAAGCAACAGGCCCACACCTGCCACCACTCCCCACACTTTTCCCTGAACTTGAGCATTTGACATTCTTAGGGGAAGCCATTCATCTCGAGGACATATTGTCTGTGAAAGCAGTGTGGTTTTCCTGCTAGGAGAGAATTCAGATATTAGGAATTTGGGTACTGTTTTGGGAAAACCCCTATTTCAAAGAGGACATTACATCAACAAAACATCACAGGACTTTTTTTTTTTTTTTTTTTTTTACCAGATCAGACGGATCTACCATTTGCTCAAGTATGTAGTAGCAATTTCTTCAGAAAGTGTGGCATATCCATGGCACTCCAGAAGCTTCTAGAGATGTGTTGGCTTGGCCACCCTCCGGCAATCCTCCTATGTGACCTCACAATGTACAGAGACCACTTCTGAGTTTGGGTCCAAGAGATGAGAGAACCAAGGTCAAAACGAGTTTGAGTTTCTGGATGTGACAGTGTCTGCTAGGTTCACTGCATACGGTTCCATCGCAGGCACGCTGGAAGATCTCTCAGTTCCCTGGCGAACAGTAGGGCCATGTGTTTCCTTGGCCGATGGGCTGAGAGCAGAACACAGAAGTGGCAAGTGTTGCTTTCTATTCGCACCAGTGAGAGGCGCGCCAGCCCACCACTCATGTCTGCTGTGGCGACTCGGGAAGCCACAACACATAAGGTTGTGGGCACCTGACACCCTGGCCCCTCACCTGCCCTGAATCACTCATGTTGGATGTGCCAGGAGTGAAACTCTGTGTGTCAAATCCAAATGTTGCAAGGTAGCTTATTACGACAATGCAACCTGGGTATTTTGAAGCAGCTCACACCAGAATGGAGTGACAAGAGGGTCTGATAGACGGTCTCATTCTGTCCCAGTCAGCTCACCTTTCAGAATCACCTTCTGCAAAATAAGGACCTTGACCTACATTCAATTCAACAAGGGTTGATGGAATGATTGGAATGTCTGCCATTTGTAGGATGCCAGGCACTATGCTGGGGTATTAGACAATCCCAAGAATTTCGCCCAGGCCTCTAATCCCACCCCAGGAAACCTTGTCAGCTGGCCCTGGGTGTCACTCCCAGCCTAGTGAGTGTGCATGGAGCCCAGGGGCAAGTCCATGCTTTGGATGTAATGCTACAGCCAGAATGTGGATGGCCTCATTTCTGAGGGAGTAAGCATAAACTCTTTCATTCATTCTCATCGTTTCCTTCTTTTGTAAACTGGTTCTTCCCCACTGTTAGATAAGGTTTGGAGAAGGCACCTTTGCATTCACAAAACAGTCTAATTTTCAGGTATTAAAACGCTCAAGAGAGTGTAATAATCACATAACTCCGAACTTCTTTCAACTTAAAATCTCTTCCCTCCATAGATCCCAGCAGGCAAGACTGCAGCAGGATGGGTGGGAAGGTGCTGACTTTTCCCTATTCTGACTGGCTCTCTTCCTCCTCTAGGGCTGGGCCAGGAAGCACAGGAGTAGGAAGGAAAACAGTGGTCTCATGCCGCAGGTCCATGTCATTACTGCCTCTGGATGTGTAGGGTCTGCAGTTCCTGGCTGCTTCTAGCACAGGGTCTTTGGAGGTCCTTCCCCAGGGGTTCCTACCCTGGGACTCACTGGCGGAGGTCCCCTGTGGGAGGGGGGGCGTAAGGAGGACAATGCTCTTACCAGCAGACTTTCTCTGGGCCCAGACTCAGCCGTGCATTCCCTCTGGTGAGATCACCTTCACTCCAGGCTGGCCCCTTCACTGAGTTCACACAAGACCCTTGGAGGGCAGTCAACTTTGCCCCTCTGAGTGGAGGCCCAGAAACCCTCCCTACCCGCCATCAGGCAGCGACAGCTCCAGCCAGCTTCCAAGGACAGGCTGCTTGGGGATGGTCTGCTGCCTCTTTCCTTAAGCTTCTTCAAGCACTCAGGTCTCTTCTCTGAACAATTCTCCTTCCAGCCCTTCTCCTCTGGTTTGTGATAGGGAGGAAGCAACTCCCCTCCCCCCAATTCTGCTACCGGTGAGGAAAGGTGGAATGGGAGGGTCCTTGCATATTTGAAATTCTCCAGAGAAATCCTTTTCTCCCCAGGCCTCATTACCTGAACACTTTTATTCCCTCAGAGTGTGTGATAGGATGATCTTGGGAACGTGTGTTTACAGTCTCTTGGGACTTACATGTGGGCTAACACCACACTCTAGAACATTCTGTAGGAACATTGGACATCTCACCTATGGCTCCTAGCCATTGTAGTCGCAGTTAAAAATGGGACACAGAGCCGGGCTCGGTGGCTCTGCCTGCAATCCTGCGCTTTGGGAGGCTGAGGTGAGTGGATTGCCTGAGCCCAAGGGTTCGACACCTGCCTGGGCAACTTGGCGAGACCTCATCTCTACA
>CAUYQG010143272.1:0-23803 GCA_963574415.1 Tarsius wallacei | reverse complement strand
GCAGCCTCGACCTGCTGGGCTCCGGCGATCCTTCCGCCTCAGCCTTCCGAGTAGCTGGAACTACAGGCGCGCGCTACCACGCCCGGCTAATTTTTTTATTTATTGTAGAGATGAGGTCTTACTTGCCCAGGCGGGTCTCGAACCCGCGGGCTCAAGCAGTCCACTCACCTCAGCCTCCCAAAGGCGTGGGATTACAGGCTGAGCCACCGAGCCCGGCTGACAAGTGTATCTTAAAAACAATTAATAGACTTCCCCGGTAATAGCATTACCAGCCTCACCAATGTTCTGTGTTTTAATATAATTGCCTGCCTCCTTTAAATAATATTAAAGACATTCTTATTAATTCAATATCTATTCCTTCTTAAACTTGGAGAGCATAGAATCATCTTGTCTTGCAACAATTACCCAGCCCATGTTGGTTTTGCTTCCAATGTCTCTTTCAAGGTTCAAGCAATTGTCTTCACCGCGGCCTTGATTTCCCTGTTTGAACGGCCTGCGAGCGCCTGTGAGGATGACGACACCACCATGACCATTAACTGGGCAGAACTGCTCTCTGGAGGTCACAAATCCTGTCATGTATTAGAGCACAGACTCCATCATGGAGACTGGGTCAGGCAAGGTACTGAATCTGAGCCATCACAAAAGAAATCAGTCACCTTCGGCTCCTACATTTGTATTCTTTGATGAAAATATTTCACACGAAACATTTAAGTCTAGAAACCAATAATTGGTTCTCTGGAGGTTTTGGCCTGGACTCTGCTCTCCCTTGAACACTGTCAGGAGTTCTGCCTTTCTTTTACTTCCTTCTAAAATGTATACCTCTTAAAATTAATCCAGGTGACCTGTGCACTCAAGAAATCTCAGGAGAAAGGAAAAAACTGTAATAGAATCCATTCAGCTTCAACCTACTCTGATCCCAGCTAATTCCATCTAGTCACATGCAGGGCTGCTTAATAAAATAATTTAACAAGTTTCCTCAAAATCACTCCTTTCTTTTCTTTATGCCATCATGGGAAGTATATTACTTTGACTGCCTTTAAAATGGAATTGTCTTAATTTTCTCTTCTCCTGTTTTTGGATGTAATGTCTGAATTCCTCCAATCAAGAGTACTTGAGTGGCAATTCTCTGTGTGGTAGGATTATGTTAAAACTCAGCACCTCTAGAAAACCGAGCCTTTTTTAAAACCTAGTCACCAATGAGTTGATCAGTTTCTAGAACTTGAGTGGCAATTCTCTGTGTGGTAGGATTATGTTAAAACTCAACCCCTAGGCAAAACTGAGCCTTTCTTAAAACCTAGTCCCAGTGAGTTGATCAGTTTCACAAAATACTTTCCTTTTACAAAATCTGTATCTGACGATTCAAGATCCAGATGAGCAGTGTCTGCACTGATATCTCTTTTGGTCCAGCTACTAAAGACTGGGGTCATTTTCTCACTTCTAAATTGCGGCACTAATAGATGCCCATTGAGAACAATGGAAATTAGTAATCTAATCGGCTTTACAGAAATTTAATGAGATTAATGTTGTCAGTCTGTTCCCGACATAGTTTGAAAAAGAGACAGTCAGAACTGACCCAACTGTTTGCTTTTATGGTAATTTGACCCTCTTTAAGGAGGTTGAAACTAATTTTTTAATATATGCCCACAATAAATAATATCCTACATAAGAAATTTTGCGCTCTGCATTTTTTTCTTCAGTATGAATCATACAATGTCTTTGGCACCTTCTACACATCTTTTAATTCTGCCATGATATTGTGGGAAAAACAAAACATGATGTTTTGGTCATCTGATAAGTGTGACGGGCACAAAATTGTGTGTTAAGCTTTCACAATGCTAAATTAAGAATCATAGAACTAGACTGGGTACGGTGGCTCAAGTCTGTCATTCCAGCACTTTGGGAGGCCGAGGGAGGAGGATTGCCTGAGCCCACAGGTTCGAGACCAGCCCGGGCAACTTGATGAGACCTCGTCTCTACAATAAATCACAAAAACTAATCAGACGTGCTGGCGTGCATTTGTAGTTCCAGCTACTTGGAAGGCTGAGGCGGAAGGATCATCTGAGCAGAGCAGGTCGAGGCTGTGGTGGTTGTGAGCATGCCACTGCACCCCAGCCTGGATGACAGAGTAGGATTCCAACTCAAAAAAAAAAAAAAGAATTATAGAGCTAGAAATAAACTGGATGAAGCTATTGCAGCTGCTTCCAATAAAGTATTGCATTTTTTTATTCATATTCAAATTCAGTTATTCTTTGGATGCATAAGCCAAGGGCTGGGCAATAATAATACAGCAGTAGTTCCTGAAATCTATTCCTAACGGGCTCTCTGAAGTTTAATGTACTATTTGAGCTCCATAAGTTTAAAGAATTATGGATACATACTGAGAAGTGCCTGTAGAAAGCTGTTTCTGAAAAGGCTGGGAAGATGAGTAAGGTCCTAAAATTGAGACGGTCTTTTCTGATGATGAACAATATGTAAATAAATGTAGAAAGTCCCCAACATATAAGTGGGTCCTGTTCCGAGAGCGTGTTTGTAAGTCCAATTTAAGTCCAGCAAAGTTAGCCTAGGTACCCAACTTACACAAGTGGTTATATAGTACCATATGTATTTAACAGGCCTTACTGACATCTGGTGGAGAAGAATAATACATAAGAAAATGCAGGTGTGTCTCGCTAAAGTTCATAACTTGAAGGTTCATATGTAGGGGACTTATTGTACTCTCATCTTGCCCAGGGAAGAATGGAGAAGCTTTCACTGTAGACCCTGCCTCAATTTTATTTAAACCTCTCAAAGCTAGCCCTACAGGTTGCTTCACCTGTTGGTGAGCATTTGTCTTTCACATTGCAGGACAAGGGTTGATCTCTAAGTCAGTGCGAATTTGCCACCCATCATGCTTATGTCACATCATTCCAATCTTTCCTTCCTTCATCTACTGACAACAGAATGTAGGGATGTAGTTCAGTGTTAGCAGTCGAGATGCATGCCTATGACCCAAGATGCATGTTTATAATCTGACTTTAGAGTCTGGTCTCAAATTACTGCAAATTAGGAACTGGCCAGAGGAAAGTTGTACACGTATGTTTTAAAAATCAAGGATCTTGGGCCAGGTGTGGTGGCTCATGCCTATAGTCCCAGCACCTTGGGAGGCCGTGGTGAGAGGATTGCCTGAGCTCACGGGTTCGAGACCAGCCTGGACAACTTGGCGAGATCTCATCTCTACAATAAATCAAAAAATTAGCCTGCACGGTGGTGTGTGCCTGTAGTTCCAGCTACTTGGAAGGCTGAGGTGGAAGGATCACCTGAGTCCAGCAGGTCGAGGCTGTGGTGGCCATAAGCATGACACTGCACTCTAGCCTGGGCAACAGAGTGAGACTCCAACCTCCCCCCCAAAAAAACAAGGGGCTTTGTTATCAAGAGTTGATTCTTGCCAGCATTAATTTCCCTCACCCATGCACTCTTCACTGCATGGTTTGCAAGTTTCTTAATTTGGGCTCTGCTCCTGAATTCTTCTTTAAAATCTTGCTTTTTGGCTGGGCATGATGGTGCACACATGCAATCTCAGCACTTTGGGAGGCTGAGGTGGGAAGATCATTTGAAACCTTGAGTTCAAGACCAGCTTGGGCTACAAAGTGAGATCCTGTCTCCAAAAAAAAATTTGGCCAGGCTCAGTGACTCAGCCTGTCATCCCATCACTTTGAGAGGCCAAGATGAGTGGATTGCCTGAGCCCAAGGGTTCAAGACCAGTCTGGGCAACTTGGAGAGACCTCATCACTACAAAAAAAATTAAAAATTAGCCAGGAGTGGTAGTGCGCACCTATAGTTTCGGCTGCTTGGAGGGCTGAGGTGGTAGGATCGCCATAGCCTAGCAAATCGATGCTGGGGTGGCCATGAGCTTGCCTCTGCATTCCAGCCTGGGTGACGGAATGAGACTCCAACTAAAAAAATAATAATAATTAAAGATTAAACCTTGTTTTCAGATGCTGTCCAACGTGTGAGTCAAACTACCAATTTTTTTACCCAGGTTAGAATCTGGCTCATGCCTGTTACTGCTCCAACCCTCACATAATTTGCCTCACATGCAAATTATATTTAGATATAAGCAGAAAGTAAGGCATCCTAGATTGGGCATGGTGTCTCACGCCTGTAATCCCAGAACTTTGGAAGGTTGAGGTGAGAGAATTGCCTGAGTCCAGGGGTTTGAGACCAACCCGGGCAACTTGGTGAAATTTCATCTCTACAATAAATTAAAAAAAAAAAAAATAGCTGGGTGTGGTGATGCATGCCCGTAGTTCCAGCTACTTGGAAGGCTGAAGCAGAAAGATCGTCTGAGCCCAGCTTGTCAAGGCTGTGATGGCCGTAGGCGTGCCACTGTACTCCAGCCTGGAAGACAGAGTGAGACTTTGACTCCAAAATGAGAAATTAAGGCATCCTTTGGGGGCAGACACTTTGTTCTTTACTCTCCTTAGTGTCTACTGTATCATGTAATACAATGTTTTATATAGTTTTATCACCGATCTTAAGTCATTTGATTATGATGTGCCTTAGTTTTTCTTGGTGTGTGTGCATGTGTGTGTGTATGTGATACCAAAAGAAATCATGCCTACATTTGTAGACTTTTTTCTAGAAAATAGAGGGTCATTTATGGTTAAAATAAAGTGTTGGATTAAGAAAAATATATTTAAAAGTCATGTTTAGTTCAGTATATGAATGGATGTTGAGGAAAATGCAGTAGAAGTTACTCCAAAAGAAGAAAGTAACAGAGCATAGAAAGGTGAGGTGTCTGGATACGGGGTCTGGTCTGGACATGGACTGTTTCTCCTCCTCCTTCCCTCAGGAGCAACCAACCCCTGGCCAAGGCTCATCTAGGAAGGATATGCATAGTCCAGGAACGAGTCATAGGGTGTCCTTCATTGAGCAGAGTTGAAAGCAATGTGGGCCTCATGAGCAATCAACGTAATTGCAAACATGGGATAGAGATTTGAATAATTGACTTACTTGCGTATAAAACTGTTTGCCGTACTGTTCCAAAGTGCAGTTTCTTTCCTCACTGACCTGTCACCATCGGTGTCACATGGGCGGACCCTTTCCTTACTGACTCACCGCCATCGATGTCTTCTGTAAGTTCTTTTTGTTCTTTTTTTTTTTTTGAGACAGCAGGATTTATTGAGAGGACAGAAAAGCTCCCACAGTGGGAGGGGACCCAACGGGGTTGCCCGTCTTCTGTAAGTTCTAATCAGCAAATGTCTTTCCCTGCTGGACATCCAGGCGACTTCTTTGGAAAAGGTAAAGAACCTTCCAGCACAAGCCCTCTCAGCTTTGGAGTTGCTGCGTTACGTTGGACAAGACCTTCTCTTCCTGCACCTTTTAGGCTTGAAGCTCCAGTACCTCTGAAGAGAACATGTCAGTCCCAACCAGCGAACGAGGGCCTTTTCTTAGAGGGAGCAACAGAAATCAGAAGCCCAGATATGGCTGTCTGCTGTTGTTTGATGCTCAGTAATTTCTTTTCTTTTCTTTTTTCTCTGTCAGAATCTCATTCTATCACCCAGGCTGGAGTGCAGTGCCACTATCACGGCTTACCACAGCCTCGACCTCCTGGGCTCAAGTGGTCCTCCTACCTTGGCCTCCCCAGTAGCTGGGACTCTAGGTGTGTGTCACCACACCAGGCTAATATATCTATTTCTTGTAGGAATGAGGTCTCACTATGTTGCCCAGGCTGGTCTTGAACCCCTGGGCTTAAGCAAACCTCCTACTTCGACCTCCCAAACTGCTGGGATTACAGGTGTGAGCCACCATGCCTGGCTTGAAGCTCAGTTATTTCAGTCTGAGGAAAAGGGTGGAAGACTGAAATGGAGAGAAAGGAAGAAGGAAGAAAGGCAAGGTGGGGTGAAATGTAGAAAGGTGGATTTGTAGTTACAGATTATGCCCTTTGTCTGCAAGACTTACTCTATCAGGAGGAAGCCACCAATAGCTGTTGGGTCTGATATTCTTTCAACCCCAGCAACATGAATTGTTATTCCTAGAGCTCCTTCAAGAAATACTTTTGGTGTTATTCTCAGCATGAGAATATCACCAAAAGGGAATATGCAGCTAAGGAAAGAAAGGAAGACACGAGCAAGAATCGTGATACTTTTCTAGTGAGACTAAGGATGAAATATCTGTACAACTGAAATATCAAAGGGAAAACTCAGTTTCAGACATAAGAGTAGTAGTATACTGCTGTCAGATAAGGTTCAGATTTCTTATTTAAAACTTAGAAGAAGAAAATGTTTCATCTTGTCTGAGTGGTTCTGTGTCATCTTTTAATGGAAAAATAATTACATTCTCTAATTCTTGTAAAGAAATTATAGAGATTTTGGGCAGTCACGCTGAGACATAAACATCTCGAATCTTAGAACTTTCCTTTTGAATAATCGCCTTCTCACATGGTATCATTGGAAACCATAGTCTGGGAATGAGATATGGCAAGAACAAGCATGCAGTTGTCACCAACAAAAACCATGGATGTTTTTATTATGCTGAAAGGTGTTTTCTCCTGTTTGGCCAGGACTAGAAGATGCAAAACAGTTTGAACGCATAACAGGATCACTAATCACTGCGCTCATTGGCGGGTCAGTTGCCAGAGCATTCAGAGCACGGGCTCCTCGGGGAGTCGCCCTAACTGATGGGGACTCAGTTGGGCAGAGAAGCTGGATGTGGATCTTGCTCTTCTTCCCTGCATTGGAAACATCCTCAGACACAACGATTCATCCGGGCCGTGCTGCCTGTCCACCGGCCCCCTCTCTAGGCTTAAGGCCATCAAATCAATGTTGAGCGGTGCCCCAGTCTGGAAGAAAGTACTGTATCCCATAGCTGTTCAGTGCCCTGGTAGGGGGGTGAGATTCATCTGTAGCATGAACTTGGCATTTTGTAAAGTCATTAAATTAACTGCATATATATACATACATATATATGTGTGTGTGTGTGTGTATATATATATATATATATTTTTTTTTTTTTTTGAGTTGGAGTCTCACTCTGCTGCTCAGGCTGGAGTGCTGTGGCATGTTCATGGCCACTCCAATGTCAACCTGCTGGGCTCTGGTGATCATTCCACCTCAGCCTTCCAAGTAGCCAGAACTATAGGCACGCACTACCATGCCCAGTTAATTTTTAAATTTTATTTTATTGTAGAGACAAGGTCTCGCCAAGTTGCCCCGGCTGGTCTCAAACCCGCGGGTTCAGGCAATCCACTCGCCTAGGCCTCCCAAAGTGCTGGGATGACAGGCTGAGCCACGGAGCCCGGCCTGCATCAATATTTTAAAATATGCTTAGCAGTACTTAATTTTTATTTTAAAAAATGCATTTTGATTTTTAAAGATGGGATAGATAACGCTTATTCTTAATCTTTGCTCTTTGAAATGGTGGCTGGTCAGAGTAGGGAGAGTCCTACGGTGGTCTCGGGGATGAGATTCCAAAATAAGAAATGAACCTGAAAATAAGCTCTCTCAAACAAGAGAGCATCCAAGAAAGTTCCAAGCAGGCGCTTTCTAAGCCACGTGATTCACAAAGTAAAAGCCTGAGACACAACCTTCAGAATTCCTAGTTAGAAATGGCCCCACTTTCTGCCCTGCCACAGTCCCCCTCGGTTGGCAAATGTTATTGAATGGCCTTATTCTGTCTCACTCTGAGTGCACTTAATAGCGGGACTTACTCAGCTTTTAGGTGTCACTGTTTGTTTTCAAGTCACTTCTCCCACATTAACTAATTGCTGCCACTCAGGTCATTTTGGCAGTGCACATGAGGAAAGGGATCAATAGACGGGTCCCTCCGAGTCTCTTTCTAGAACTGGGCAAGAGAAGAAGAGTTGAACATTAGCATTGTAATGGACCAAGATAATCAAGTTGTCTTCTCTTCCCTCTAAAAGGTTGTATAAAAGTAATTTTAAAATATTTTCCTCTACCAATTCCAAAACTCATTGAGAATAATAAAAGTGAATTGCTTATTTTAGCAGCTCATCCCTATTTCCTAGCTTGATATTTTCAAAACTTTTCCATCCTAGCCTGTCATTTCTGTTCCTCCGTTCAAGAAGTGAGGACAGCATTTTTATTTATCAGATAATTTGATTTTAAGGAGATGGCTTTCTCTCACCTTTTACTCGGGCAGTCTTGGGAACACTGGCATTCTACAATTTAATCAGAAACAAGCTGCGACCTGCTTTAGACATAAAGTGTGAATTGTTGAGCCTCCAATATGTAATCCTGCAGGCCCATAAATGTCACTCGGGACCCCACAGGTCCGAATTTAAAGCCACATTCTGAATGCCAGAGCACCTCGCACTGCTGGGTATGTCTTTCTCCACAACCTCAACACTAAGGTGATCGTAGCATCTGATGGGGAAACACATGGCAAAGCCATTTTCTGGACAAACATATCTTGTTTTGATTGTACTGTAATTATATGATGGGACTTCGCCATGGATTTGAAGACATAATCACAGGGTTATATTGTATACTTTAGATCTTACAATATTGCTTTACTGAGTGTCAAGCTATAATAGCCCTTAGCATTTTCTGTAAACAGGAGGAATAGTTTCAACGAGGTTGCTTCCTGAGAGAGAAGAATAAAAAGGACTTGACTATCCCCTGGACAGCAAGTGGCATGAGAGTCTGCATGTTCATTCCCATTCCCTGAGCCCCCAGGTCCACAGAGGCCCTGCAGACGCCCCAATTAAGGTTTGCACGGGCAACGTAGTCCATCACAGAAGGGAACCCCACACTCAGGGAATCAGGGTTTTTTCTAGTGGACAGGAGGCACCTGTCTTTTGCCCCAGAGGGAGACATCTTTGTGGCGCTGGGCCTTTTGCTCCAAGGGAAGGCACTCTCTCTCCATTCTAAGGCTTGTTTGAAAAGATACTCTGGACCAAAGGCTTTTACCTTCACTAGATGCACAGAAATGCTGGCAGTCCACTGAGAATTAACTCCCAAGAATGTCACCTTGATTCTATACAAGCAGTTGATCAGAAATATATCTGAGAGTCATTCTATTAAAGCTAAATGAACTAACAGCATCCCGCTTTGTGTGAGGCAGGAATTCTATCTCGAGGTCACATCTGAAGTCTTTCAACTTCAGGGCACACATTGTCGAGCAAAATGCGGAAGAGAACTTCCACTGTGGAGGCAGAGTGGCTTGCTGTGGGTCAGAGTAGCTTTGGCTCTGGGCTGGGTGGTGCCCATGGGTCTGAGCCATGGGGGAAGGGCTTCTGGACAAAAGGGCGGCGGAGTCATCTTCCTGGCTCAGGAGGTGGGAGTTGGTCCCACAGCATCATGCCCGAGTCATCAGATGCAGGAAGATCCACTGTGACCTGAACCTCTGACTCTGTCTGTGCACCTTGGCAGGGAGTTGAGTCCTGGCCATGTCACTTTAAGACATTTTAGCCCAGTCAACGTGTAAATAAACCATTGTTTGGACCTGAGCTGGGCTGTGGGGGAGGGTGAATGGCTGGTCAACTTTTGTTTGCTTGTCCCAGGCCCAGGGGTCAAACAATGACTCATCGTCCAGCTCCAGAATCCCATATGATTATTGTGATTAATATTGTTTCCTGCTGTGTATTCCAATAAAAAACAAAAAACCCAAGGTTTCCCTAGAGTGGGAGGAAAGTCTGAATGTAGGATTTGCTGTAACATCTCACTGTAAGTTCTTTTGGGGTAGGTGGGAGAAGAGGTTTGTGATGCGTATTCTAAGTGTTGAGTTGATCACTGTAATCTGAGCTTAATCTTCAACTGTGCATGTTGAAACAGCTCTCTTTGGGTACATCTTGGAAAAAGTCAACTAAAGACCTTCTCTCCTCAATTCTTTTATCAGTTACTTACAATGTCTCCTTGGATGCCATCCTTTCCAGTACCACCAGCCACGCAAACACCGTGGCTCTGGCGTGGAGGGAAAAATCCAAGCAGCGTCTCAAGACGACAGCCTTCAGCATTGCCCAGGGCATCCACACTTTTGATTACCACTCTCGGCTCAATCTAATCGGTATGTAAAATAAATCATGATCACGACCAGGGCCTCAGGAACAGCCCGGGTGCACATTGGTATGCACAGAGCCTCTTCACCCTGCTGCTTTACGGCGGGAGTGGCTGGCTGGAGCAGCTCACATCTTGTTGCCCAAGAATGTCTGATCAGGAAGCATTATGTTGTGCAGTGCAGGCGAGCCACACCAGGTGGAAATGTGAGAACGCGCCCCCGTGCCTTAATGAGCCTTTTCATTGGAATTGGTGGAAGGGGTAAGATGATGGAGAGAAGGAAGACAGTTTGCGAGGCATCTGCCAATCTGACATCTTCCTGACACCACCAGATGCTCCACCCAGACAAACGCATGGTTTTCATTGCAGCTGATGCTGTGACTTCTACCACCATCATCACCACCACCACTAGACACACACACACACACACACACACACACACACACACCCCAGAGGACTCAGGAATATGCCAACATGGAACTTTCAAGGAGGGCTGAAGATACATTAGAGAAGGCAGGAAGGCAAGGCAGGGGGAATTGGTGAGTCAATTTAGCAAGGACTTCAATATCAACCATCTCATTGATTGACTGATTACATCAATCTTGTGTAATGATTGCTACTCTGTACCTGCTGCAGTGCTGAAAAAATAAGAATGAATGAGTGCAGCTCCACAGTTGGCCCTAAACTGGAGAATAGCAAATAATGTTGTGTGGAGTTTCCACAGACCCGAGGGAACACTGTCCTTCCTGCTCTTGAAGAGCTCCCCAAATATAACCAATTCGTGTTAAAAAACAAAAAACAAAAAACAAAAAAAACTCTATCCATAAGGCAGGGAAAAAGTGTATTTGTGCTGCATGTTTGCTTGTGCATACCATCAGGAATCGCTTAACGGTGGGATATCTTCTGAGAAATGCATTATTAGGTGTTTTGTCCTCGTGCAGACATCACAGACCCTCACATACCTAGATGGTGAAGCCCATGACACACCTAGGTAGAGCCTATTAATTGCCCATAGGCTGTAAACGGAGATAGCAAGCCACTGTACTCAATGCCACAGACAAATGTAACAAGATAGTATTTGAATATCTAAACACACATATACACAAACAAAATATAAACATAGAGAAGGTACAATATAAATACGTGTTATAATTTCATTGGCCCGACATTGTACATGAAGCCTGTTGTTGGCTAAATGTTACATATTATGCAGTGCATGACTGTATTTGAGTATTTACATGGCAGCAGAAATGTTTCTTTATACCTTTTAACTAATGTGTGAACTTTCAACGTTGTTTTAGTTCTTTCTCACTTCTGGGATGACTTTGGTCCTGTGTACATTTCTAAGGTGTGCTGGCTGGAGAGAGAAAGAAGGCTGTCTTTCTTCCTGGTTGGTTGCTGGTGGGCTCTTCAATGGGGCTATATTTTTCCTTCCACCACATGCAAACCCTTTCCCCCTACTGTTTATGCTGACAGAACCCATACCCTCTTAGCCCTGTCTCCTTAGACACTGACAAGATTTTCCTACCATCAAGACAGAGTGAATTTATGTTCATCAGATGACATTATACCAACCTACAGATATGTGATAAACTCATTTCAAAAAGAAAATGCCAGGGGCTATTCATGCTATTAAAAACATTTTTTTCTTTCTAATTTCGATTAGCAACTGCTGGCATTGACAATAAAGTTTGCCTTTGGAACCCATATGTTGTCTCTAAACCAGTTGGCATCCTCCGGGGTCACTCGGCCAGTGTACTTGCTGTGCAGTTCTTTGCTGAAAGAAAACAACTTTTCAGCTTCTCCAAAGATAAAGTAAGTAACATTGTGTATTTACCTTGTTTAGTTTTGCTTCCACAGTTCCTGTCCAAATCTACCCCGAGATCTGAGTTTCTCTGAGAGATGGTATCAATTTTTAAAAGATACTGGCTAGCTACTGTGGTTTTGGAAATCTGTGTTTCGTAAAGATGTTGGTTGATGGTTACTTAACAATAGTCCTAGGCAACCGGCAATGTATTCCATTAAAGTTTTTCAAACCATGTAGTCATGAACTTAATCCCTTGTGAGCTCTTATTATAGCACATCTTAAGAGCTTCCACTGGTCTCACAAATACAACAGAAAAAACAGAAATAAAACAAGGAAATGTTTCCTTGGTAAGAAATGAATAGGCATGACCAATGAGCTATGATTGCTTTGATATTGAAGAAACAGTCAGTTAGAAAATGAAGTTAATCTGAAGAATATCAGGTACATTAAAAACATTTCAGTTCATTTCTATTTTATGATGTTGGTGGGATAGTTTAAATATGGTGGGAAAAACATGGCATTAGGGCCTGATAATCCAGGGTGAGTCCTGGTCACATGATTTGTTACTTACATCCACTTGGGCAAATTTCTTAATCTCTAAGAGTCAATCATGTCTTTTGTTCCTCAGTAAAACCTCAGTTTGACATAATGCCTGACTTAAAGATCCAGTTAACGTATGGTGGATTTCAAGATATATGTGAAGAAAAGAGTGGATAAAAAGTTGATTGGGGACAGTCTCAGAGACTCTTTGAGTGAACATTAATTTTTGTTCTATGCTGACATACACATATTTATAAATCACATACACATTCACCTTCAGCTCCTTAGTCCTAGCCCACCATAAATCCTACTAAACTTACGTATTTTACTGTATTACCAGGCACGCAGCTCTTTTTCCTTTCCCTTAAACTTCAACAATCAACCTGTCAATTCCTATTGATTCTACCATCGAACTATGTGCATGCATTTCACCTCTGCACCTCAGTCACCATTGCTCTCATTTAAAATCTCACCTTTTCCCCAAAAGGAAGTTTTTCTAATATATCTCCTTATTTCTAGACGATCTGACTCCAGTCTGCCATCCATTCTGTTAATTAAGTAGTTCTCAAGGAAAATGCTTCAATCCCTCATCTCTGGCCTCTAAACACCCACCCCAAAGTTCTTGAACTGTTATACAAAGCATTTCCTGCTTTTTGTATTGAACCATTGGTTTTTCCCACCATGCAGCTTCATGGCTTTGCAGTACACTCTTCTTTCTGCCTTCACTTTTCTGAAGCATATGCTTTTGACTTCATTTTTTTTTCATTCAAAAGTTTTTAATCTTTATGCAATTGAATCTAAGAAATGCTTTTCCTTATGGCTGTAGATTTTGTGTCTAGCTTAGTGACGCCCTCCACACCTCCTGTTTATAAAAATGATCTCTTTTATTTTATGCTGATTTTTTTTCTACTTTTGATTTCTTTTGCATTTAACTTTGCAGTTTATTTTTTGTAATTTTTTTTTCTACAAATGGAGATCTAAGATTATCTTTTGAATAATCCGCCTCTCCTTCTGGTTTGAAATGTCATTGTTATCACCGTCTGAATTACTAGGTAGATATCAATTGGCCAGTCTATGTTTTATTCTTCCCACTCATCTGCTTGTCTTTTCCTATACGAATGCATCACGGTTTAACCACCTTAGCTTTATCGTATGCTTTGACACCTGGTCGGGCAATTCCTGTTTTTCTACTCCATTTTAACTTTCCTCTGACATATTATCCTTCCAAGTAAATTTTAGGACCAATATTCATGTTCTGTGAAAAGTCCTATTGGTATTTGGATTGGAATTTCATTGTTTGATATTTGATCTCTTTAAAATGTTGAGTAAGAACACTGTGCTTCTCCATTTATTCACTCTTTTCACCATGTTTCAGCGAAATTGTATGCATTCATTTCTTTCCTATTCCATGTTGAGATTTTTTCTCCATATTTTAGAAGGTATACTCATTCTTGACTTAAGTGAGAGTGTTTTTAATAGGGACCTGCTTTCTATATAATTCATACTTAGGGTTTTTAATTTTAACTCACCTTTTTCTAAAAGAAGTTTTTGAACTATCTAGTAATTTTGGACAGTCTTGCTGCTTGTTCATTTGGAGGATTCTGACTTTTCGCTCTTTAATTTTATACCTCATTATTTTGTATCCTTGTCTCTAATTCCCATACCTGGAGCCCTCGGTGCCCTACATAATCTGGTATTTGCTGTCCTCCTAGTGACCGGTTTTCTTTTACGTTTCGTTGTTTTGTTTTACTTATTTTTTACTCAGGGCCTTATCTATCTCCAGACTGGAGTGCAGTGGGGCAATCATAGCTCACTGCAGCCCTGACTTCCTTGGCTCAAGCAATCCTTCCTCCTCAGCCTGCCAAAGTGTGTGTGAGTCCCAGCACCCAGCCCCATTTCATGATCTTTCGTTGTTGCCTCCCTTTTTGCCATTGTCAGTCTATAAGTCTTCAGAGAAACTAGACGGAAGGCGCCTTCCTCCAAGAGAGCACCTGCTTGTTTCTGCAGGGCGAGAGAGAAGGTGGAAAACTTAGGCGGCTTCTCCCCCTCTTCGGTTGTCTAGTGTAGCTGTCTCACTGTGGGGCCACGGCTTAGGGTTTGGTTGTATGTCCTTCACTGAGGCCTCCCGTTCATATCCCCATTTGAGTGTGTTTCTTTTTCCACCTTTCTGTTTTTGGACCCATGGAGATTCACCCCCTGAAGGACCAGCAAGGTGGCAGAAACTGTGTTTCATCCAGAGTTTCATTTCTTTGGGACAGGAAGACCCCTTACAAAAACCTAATTTTTGATGATAATGAAATCAGAGTTTCTTTGGGCTGGCAGCTTTTGACTTTTTTCTTTCAAAGTTATTGTTAGCATACACAGTGAATAAAATAAAATTTAAAAATTTAAAGGTGTATTTGAAAGGTAAAGTGAGAAAACCTTTTTAAAGACCAGGAAGAATTCTGTCATGATTTTAGTGTTATGTGAATAATGATAATGACAGAGAACTGGCTTAATTAAAATGTAAAAATTCTCCAAATTAACTTTTGTCTTGAAAAAAGAAAGCACCTTAAACAAAATATTGGCATGAGTTAAGTTTATTGCCAGATTGGAACTGGGAAATCAACAAGATTTCTGTGAAATAATCCATAGTTTTAGGAAACGGTTTTGCCTCTTTCAAGGTCAGTGGCAGAATACACAAACACACATAATGGGAATTTGAGTCTTAGAGCTATATATTTCCTCTCATTTCTCTTGAAAAGAACTAAAAAAAGAAAAGATATCAGTTAGGGTAGCAATTTAAAGATGAATAAAGATTTTAATTTCAAGTTAGTATTTTGATTTCAGTCTTGAGAAAAATATTTCTTAAAGCAAATTCTATGACTTGAGATAAAAACATTAGCTGAGATATTCAGTAGTATCCTTCTGTGAACACATATCATGTCACACAAAATTGCCTTTAAGCATTTACTGATTATGCGTTGGCGGATCCCTGCAAGGCTTAAATTCTAAATAAGTAGACTCTTAGTACTTAAATGTGTGTTCAGAGGGCCAGTGCCCTCCATCCTGTTACTCTGTTATCTGCAAGTGGGCAGTCCACCTGTGTGGATGGCTTCTGGACAGAGGGCCCTGCCCCGCTGTCCTCAAAGACCCCAGCAATGCACACACACGTGCACATGCATTCTTTTTTCCTTATTGCCATTTTACATCTATTTCATACAGTGCGGAAGGAGTTAGCAGTCAGTATTTGATTAAGTGAAGCAGGTTTCCTTTCAATGGGGTTGTCTGAGTCTGTTTTCTACTTTTCCTTCACTCATATGTCATTATTAGGAGATGACGAGTCTCTTTGTTTTGTAACTACTTTGAATTAAACTTAAACATGTTGCCTGTATGTAAATAATGCTGGTTCAAATTTTTTTTTTTTTTGATTTGGAGTCTCACTCTGTCACCCAGACTGGAGTGCAGTGGCCGCTTTCGGCCACTGCAGCCTCGACCTGCTGGGCTCCAGCGATCCTTCCACCTCAGCCTTCCAAGTAGCTGGAACTATAGGCACGCGCTACCACACCTGGCTAGTGTTTTGATTTATTGTAGAGATGAGGTCTCACCAAGTTGCCCAGGCGGGTCTCGAACCCACGGGCTCAGGCAATCCACTCACCTCACCCTCCCAAGGCACGGGATTACAGGCTGAGGCACCGAGCCCAGCTCTGGTTCAGATTTTTAAAATGTACACTGAAGTGCACTGAAGACAGATTCTCTCTCCATCCATACATCTGCTTATGCACCTACCTATCTATGAAGTTGTCCACTTATAAGTGTAATGTTTGTAGTACAAGGGAAAACCTTTATTACTTATTTGCTCATCATAATTTCATTATGCCTATGTGAACAAGAGTGACTCTGCCTGTGTCTGGCAGGGAGCAGGGGATTCTTCAGCAAAACTGGGCTGAAACCTTGGTGATGTCCTCTGTTTCTTTAATGCAATCCTCACAACGCACCTTCCTGAATTTGTTGGAATTGTTGCTATTTTAGATAATGGATTGAGCAATTTGACTATATTCTAGACAGAACTGACAGAATTTCAAAGCTGGCAGGGGCCTCTTTCAAGAAATGAAAGGTAAAAATCACTTACTTTAGCTGAAAAACCTGACTAGTATTAAAACTAGAATTTGAAAGTCTGGGGTCTCAATCCACTGCTTTCTCGATCCACTGTATGTAAAAAATACATTATTTGCTTATTCTGCTGCATTATTAAAAGGTTAACAGTTGAAAGAAGATAAATATTATGTAGACCATTGTCATTATTATTATGTAAAAATTAAACTTTGCCTTACTATAAAATCGGAAGCTTACATACTTATCCCTAATATAAAAATGAAGATGAACTAGAGAACCCCAAATATGCCCTTTCAGGACCTGCTTTAGTAAGTCTGAGTTTCAACAGGTATCTCAGACCTCAGGTATGATGTAAACGCAGTACAACTTACATGGAAATTTGTCGAAAATATAAATTTTTAAAAATTCTACTGTAATTTGTAAGCTTAGGAGTTTTTCAGTCTATTTACTTGTCATACTAAGAATAAAGAAAACATCTCTAGGCTATCTGGAATGAAAATTGATATTAAATATACTACTCTCTGAACAGTGGCCTAACTCTATTCCAGAAGTCAACTTGCATATAACGAAAGTGAGAACACAGGATTCTCAAATAATAACTAATATTTAAGTGAGGTTTTTGTGGAAGGACTTGGTTAAAAAACCAAACCAATGTGAGTTGCTTTTTACGATTAAAAGGATATCAAGTGATTGAGAAAGAAGGGGAATATGGTTATCTGGTTTAAAGCCAAGCCATGTGATATTACCAATGAAGCTCAGAGGAAGAGTTTTCTTGTTTGAGGAGATTGGCATTGATCTTAAGGCCAGAGAAGTGAAGTTAGAACACAAAGAAAATAAGTGGGAACGTTTTAAAACAACACTGATGTCTAAGCCCCATCCTCAAAGACAGTGGTTCAATAGGCCTAGGAAAAGGTCTGATGGGCAGGTGATTTCTAAAGCATTATCAGTGTTTCTAACATCAAGTTTAAGGATCACTGGTAGGAAAAACAGAAAACAGATGAGAGGTCATGTTCCATCATCTGACTTCTAGGAGCATTGCTTTACATACAGATGGCTGTATTTCAGGGCCATTGCTTGATCCTAAGCAGAGAGCAAAATTAAAATATTAATGATGGAAGATGGTCCTAGTGGGATTATTAATTGAGAGAGTTCAGGGTTCCTCAGAGGAAGAAGAACAATAAGAATTAATTTTAAATAATTAATGAGTATGCACATTCTGACAAAAAATATTTCTGGTTTTAATTGCCAATAGCAAGAAGTAACTTGTTGTAGACAAGAAAGGTTATGACTCATCTAGTTTTAATTTTTTTGTACAATTATTGTGACTAAATGCTGATGAAATATTAAACCCAATATAAATGACTTGAACAACACAATGGAAAATGATTCTGGGGAAATTATGGTTCATTATTGTACTAGTGTTATAGCCAACCTATACTCAATTATACCCTATGTTATTATTCCGATATGAAGTTAGTTTCTATTTCTTAGAAGGGTTCATATGAAACAAGACAGGGTTTTAGTGATGAGGGCAAGACTATCATGAGTCATATGAATGAGAATGATCTAAATGTGTCTAATTTTATGACTGTAACAATAAAAATAAAAGCTTATCAATTCTATTTATATTTGGAACATATATGAAATCTATTTGTAAGTCATAGTTCTTACCAAGTTTATATTTTTGAAGATAAGTCTTTCCTGGAAAGTGGCTAGATTTTTAAATAAAAAAAAATTAGTGATCATTAAGAGCTGGAATGAGTTCTTTAATAAAAATTATTGGCAAGAGAATCCAATTTTCTCTATGAATATATTGGGGGGGTTAGAGGATTAGTTAGGCTATGTGGTTTGCTTAATGGAGATTGACAAGGTTAGTTACAAGTCTTGTTATAAGGGTAGGTAGGTGGGGTAGATGGAGAAATTAGCCTATGTGCCAAGTGCAATTATTTCAGCAAGATGTTTGAGAAACTCTCATGGAGTTTCATTGTGGAGTAGGTGATATTCGCAATAGGATAAGTAACTATGTAGAAATTAGGCAGTTTTTTTGTAGAGTGCTATATCCCTGGGCCTACCCTTTGGAATCTTTTCATCAGTTAGCTGGGTAAAGACATAATTATTAGGGGAACCACAATCTTGAATTAAAAAAATATATTTTTAGCATCCGCTGTGTCCTATGCAATACGTGGACAAGTCAGAAAGGAATTGTTCATACACCTAAATTAGCATCAGAATGATATTGTCCCGTTGAAACTCTGGATCAAAACTAGAAAATACCCTAGTCTTGGCTTAAAAATAATATTCTTGAAGACACAATAATAGACACCTGGCTAGAGATAGTTTGTTTATGGGAATAAGACCTAGAGTTTTGCTCAATCCTGTCTGCATGGTTAAGCGTGATGGAAAGGCTGGATCAGCTAATGCAAAAGACGGACTTCTTTAGAGAAACCAGAGCACCAGCATTGATAAGAACACACTTGAAATATTGGTTCCATTCTGAGTGCCTCGCTGAAAACAGACCCTCGAAGATCCTAAGATGCTCAGAGATAAGTGTCTTAAATTAGTCAACAATCAATGTGTAAGTATATCACTTGAATTAAAAGAACCAAAAGGACTGAAAATTAAAATGCTAGCTTGGGAGGAATGGTAAGAGAAAGGGGGAAAGGAGTAGAGGTAATTTTTCTTCTTTCAGAAGTGAGTGATTAGCTATATATGAATAATAGATGCAATACACACCCTTGACCACACATAAAGTGATGTTAGTTCATGTTATAGAGAATGCCACCAACCAGGAAGAGTTAAAGAGTAAAAAAAGGCGGCCTCCAGGGAGTGGGGCGGGGGTCCAGAGATACGGGCTGGAAAAAAGCCCCCTGGTGCTATTAGATTTCATACTGTGGAAACACCCGCCTATGGTTTATAAGAGTAAACAAGGTCTGGATGACCATCCTGTCCTGGAGAGGAGGTGGAAACAAAGACAGAGTGAGAGAGAATCAAGGGGCCGCCACGCTGGGTGGTGGTGGAATCGGAAAGCTGACGTGAACACGGTTGAAGTAACTGGGACTGTTGGCCCCCGAGGAAGGTAGGAGGAGGCAGGTGCAGATGTGGGAAGGGGTGGATAGAGTCAAGGGTAGAAGAGGATGTCTCTGGAAGAGCATATTTCACACTTACCCTGGAGAGTCCTATCCGCATGTTCCCAGGACCTGCTGATATGCATGTGAGGTGTGTGTGTCTGTGTACCCAAAGGAAACACACGGATAAGTGCCTGCACGCATGGGTCTACGCATGTGTAAATGCATGCACACATGGTTCCATGTATATAAAAGTGTATGCGTACGTGGGTCCATGACTCTGGGGAGGGGAGTAGAACCATCATTTTTAACAGATTTTTTTTTCCAAAGTGGTATGTGATTTAAAATAGCTTGAGAACAATGAGGCTGCCTGTCTTATGGGGTAATAAGCACTCATTTAAACAGAAGCCACCTTATATAGATAATTTAGAAATAATTCTCAGCGAGATACAACCGGGGTGGGAGTGGCAGGGGAAACACAACATCAATAAGGGTACCTGATCTCAAACCAGGCAAAGTGGAGACCAAAGGGAGGCCCAAACTTTACCTGTGTGATGACCACTTGTATACCTTGTCCTGAATTGTACCCCATGTCTTTAAAATTAAAAATTAAAAATTTTTTGAAAAAAGAAAATGCTTCCTATAAAACATGCACCAAACCTTTCTGAATAAGATCTCAAAAAAAAAAGAAAGAAAAAGACAAAGAATTTTCACATTAGGCAGGATAGGCCAGTTTATTTGAAATAATCTTTTCTGCTCTTAGATTCTAATATTTACACAACAAAAGTAGATTTACTAGTACGCTTGTGACAGGCTGGTCATCATGCTCGGTGTTGTACTCTCAATGCACTGGGTGAGGTGGGTGCTACCTTAGAAACTCGGAGAAAAGAAAGAAACTTGCTAGAGGCTGCCCCATCTGCAAGGCATGGAGCTGAGATTCAGCCCAGGAG
This sequence comes from Tarsius wallacei, assembly GCA_963574415.1. Classification (NCBI taxonomy): domain Eukaryota; kingdom Metazoa; phylum Chordata; class Mammalia; order Primates; family Tarsiidae; genus Tarsius; species Tarsius wallacei. The sequence goes on along the minus strand of CAUYQG010143272.1, from coordinate 3,351 downwards.
GTCAGAGCCTAGGGTCTGCTTTGCCATGGGAGGGTCCTGCTCTGTCTTACTCGCCCAGATAATCCAAGACAGTGGCTTCATCTCAATGTCCTTAACTTAATCACATCTGCAAAATTTCTTTTGCTACGTGGGATAACATCTCCACAGGTTCTGGGGATCAGGATGCAGCATCTCTTGGGGTCATTATTTTGCCTTCCACAAGCACTCACTAAATGCCAAGCCCTATTCCAGGGACAGAGGGGAAAAAACCAAACCCTTTCTTAGAGGAGCAGACAGTTTAGGAGACGTTTAAACCGGTGAGTAAAATACAAAATAATATATGCTAAGTCAGAATTATGAGCAATTACAACACTGTGGAAGAAACTACCATCTGGCTGGTGTCAAGGGTGGTTGGGGGAAAAAAAAGGCCAAAACGAAGCATTCTCTTTGGCACGCTGAGAGCAATGTGTCACTTTTCACACAGGTTTTGCAACTCTGGGATGTTCACCACCAGCTGTCCATCCAGAGGATAGCTTGTGCTTTCCCCAAAAGTCAAGACTTCAGGTGTCTATTCCACTTTGACGAGGGCCACGGACGCCTTTTCATCTCATTTAACAACCAGCTCGCCCTGCTGGCGATGAGCCGTGAAGCTGGCAGACGGGCGAGGAGCCACGAGACAGCGGTCACCTGCGTGGCATACAGCTCGCTCCTCAAGCAGGTAACGGGGCCTGCCTTCCGTTGCTCTCCTGACCTGTCCCCAAGTCCCAAGGCTCATGGCCTTAAGTCAAGCTCCAGTAAAATGGAAGGCAAATCTAGAGAAGGCCAGCATGGGGAAGAAATGACAGTGGTCACGGGCTGCCCGCAATCTTGTGTGCTTGGGGGGGTCTGCTGGGCGAGGCCTGCCCAGCCAGGGGCGTGGCGGCCGTGCTGGGGTCACCATGTCCCCGCGAAGACAAACCCAGCATGGGACACAGCTGGACTCATCCCTGTCGCCTACTGGCCTTGAGCCAATGCCGGCAAACCTGGCTGCAAACTTCCTTTTACGAATACTATCCTCTGGTCTCCCTGGGAAAGTTCTGATATATGCATGAGACATAATTAGCAGAGATCCACTTCCCAGCCATGGCTCTCAACGGGCCGGAATGCGTTCATAATAAAATGCTCCAGTTAATGCTGCAGCGCTTGGTATGCAGCTCGAGTGCTATGTGTCTCCCCGCATTTAACGATGTTCTGTGGCCCGGCCTGCATCTCCATGAGGGATCAAGATGCCGTATGGACCACGGCCCTTCCCAGAGGACAGGAGGCCCGGCCGGGTGGCCTGTGGGCACAAGGACAGAGCAGGTGTTATCAGTGCTCCCTCTGCTGCAGTTACCTCGTGGGGTCTGGTCCTCACAGCACATCGGGACAACGCAGAAGCAAGTGTCTAGCCTGCAGCCAGTTAAACAATAACCCCAGCCCAGGCTTCCTGCCCTCTGCAGGAGCTTCTGAGTCCGCACTGGGAACGAGCGACTCAGAGCCCCCTGCCCCGTGGAAGCCCTCCGTGTGGTTTCTGGTTGTCCCAGGTGAGGTATGATCCTTTAGAAAGCAAGCCATTTTGAATTCCATCTGTTGGGACACACTCCCACTAAATGTTTTACTGAACTTTACAAAGGCAACCAGTTAACTGGGCAACCTGGTAGCCATGGAGCGATCCATTTGTTTCCAAGAGAACATTCTGCTAATGGGATCTGCAGAGGTTTTTTTGTTTTTGTTTTTGTTTTGTTTTGAGCTGGGGTCTCATTCTGTCACCCAGGCTGGTGTACAGTGACATGATCATGGCTCACTGTGGCCTTGGCCTCCTGGGCTCAAATGATCCTCCTGCCTGAGCCTCCCAAGCAGCTGGGACTATAGGGCACACCACCATGCCCAGCTATTTATTTTTATTTTTATAGAAACAGGGTCTTGCTCTCTTGCCCAGACTAGTCTCGAACTCCTGGCCTCAACCTCCCAAAGTGCTGAGACTACAAGGCGTATGCCCAGCCGATTTTTAAGAACGTGAAGGGATCGCAAGACCAAAAGTCCTGGGAACTGCTGGGTTGGAGAGATGGGATCTCGGGTGCTGGGAGACCCCATACCCTGTCTGAGTTTCAATGTACCGACTTCCTAAAATGCGCATGTCTGTGGGGAGGGGACTAACAAGGGGAACAATGTGTGCCTCTCCACAGGGCTGTTGGGCTGGGGCTGGCCTGCTGGAGGCTACCTTCTTGCCTCTCATGCTGCCTTCCCTCCCTGGAAGTTTCCAGGCGCCCATGCCTCCCGGCGCCAGTGTTACTGCTGCAAGACTCTCGCTTCTGATTGCTGTCTTAGGGTCCTCAGTCTTCACTCAGCCACGTGGTGCGTGATGCATGCTAGAAGGGTTAGAGAGGGGAGCCCTGGACTGTGGTGGGACCCCTGCCTGCCCCTCCGGGGGGCGCCCTTGAGGGGAGGATGTCGCCCATCCTCCTCCTTCTCCCCTCCCCTTTCCTCCCCCTCCTCTTCCTCCTCTCCTTCCGCTTTCTCTTCCCCCTTCCCCTTCTCCTCCTCCTTCCCCTCCGCCCTCCACCACCCCTCCTTCACCTCCTCTGCCCCCAGCCCTGTCCTCCCCACTATGGTTGCTTCTTGCACACGTCCGGCTGCTGGGCTTGGCCAGTCCCAGGCTCCCCACATCCCCAGGCCTCTCCAACCACACTCCCTCCTCTTCCCGAGCACCAGTCCCTTCCTTGGCTGTTTTCCCAGTGGACTGCCCCACTCTCCTCATTCTCCTCTCTTCCCTGCTTCGGTGTAAGGGAAGCTCCCCGTCTCCCATTCCCTCATCTTCCCAAGTGCTCAACACTGCCCTGAGCGCAGCGTGGTGCCCAGCGGCCAGGTCCGGCCAGCCTTCCCCTCCCGCCTCCCATGTGGCAGGAGCCGTGCTTCCCAGGCCCGGGCTCCTGCTCTCTGGCTCTCCAGCTTGGTGCCTTTCTTGATGGCTTTTCCCTTCATCCGAATTGAATGAGAAGCTTGCCTGCCGTTGCGGTTCAGCATGCTGCCCACCCTTCATTATGATCTGGTTGTATCCGGACTTCAGGGGGGACTTAACGAGTTTCTGCATGAGGGCAGCTTGGCATATGTCTGCCTTTTGGTACAGCATAACCTCACCAGAGAAAGTGTTAGGCCATGCAAGACCTTTCAAAGGAACCATGTGCTTTATTTCACCTTGACAACAGGACACGTTGGGACCGGGTGGCAGAGTCCCTGGAATGGACCATTTTGAAAGAGTTATTCAATATCCTGGAGTTACTCAATATCCAGTAACTCAGTATCCTGGAGGCCACTCTCATGAACCGTCTTTGCACTGAGTTCTTTTTTTCTTTT
>CAUYQG010143269.1:0-19442 GCA_963574415.1 Tarsius wallacei | reverse complement strand
TGGAACTACAGGCGTGCACTACCACGCCCGGCTAATTTTTTCGATTTATTGTAGAGATGAGGTCTCGCCAAGTTGCCCAGGCGGGTCTCGAACCTGCGGGCTCAGGCAATCCACTCACCTCAGCCTCCCAAGGTGCGGGATTACAGCCTGAGCCACTGAGCCAGGCCATAATATGCATTTTTTTAATATTCAATATTTTTATTATGATATTGTGGGGTACAGTTAAGGGTTAGGTATACAAATATGCTTCGTTCAGCCACCCTTGTTGATAAGAGGTGTCTCCCCATCCCCAGACAGATACTTACTACCATTAATCTCATTTCCCTACCCCTCCCCCCCCATAGTTTCCGACCACTGTCAGTCATTTTCTTATGGTAATACATTGGATGATCAAGGTCTACTATATGAGTGAGAACATGTGGAATCAACTTCAGTGTCCATCAATAAAAAGGTGGATAAAGAAAATAGAGTGGGGGAGGGGAGGAAAGAGAGAGAGAGAGATCATTTAAAAATGCATATTATGAAAGAATCACCCAAGCATAATATGCATTTTTAAATAATCTCTCTCTCTCTCTCTCTCTCTCTCTCTTTCCTCCCCTCCCCCACTCTATTTTCTTTATCCACCTTTTTATTGATGGACACTGAAGTTGATTCCGTAGCTTGGCTATGATAAATAATACTGTAATAAACATGAGGGTGCAGATATCTCTTCTGTATACTGATTTCATTTCCTTTGGTTATATACCCAGAAGTGAGATTGCTGAATCATGTTGTAATCCTATTTTTAATTTTTTAAGAAAATTGTATACTATTTTACAAAATGGCCGTACCAATTTAAATGTCCATTAACAATGTATTATTATACATTACCTTTTCACATCCTGTTTTCCACATCCTTACTAATGCTTGCTATCTTTCAGCTTTTTGATAATAGCTATCCTAATAGGTATGAAGTAATATCTTATTGTAATTTTGATTTGCATTTCCCTGGTAATTAGTGATGTTGAGCATATTTGCATATATCTGTTGGTCATTTGTATGTCTTTCAAGACATGTCTATTCAGGTCTTTTGCCAATTTTGTAATTAGGTTATTTTTTGAGTTCCTTATATTTCGATTATTAACCCCTTATTATGTGGAATGTCTGCATATTTTCTCCCAGTCCATTAGTTGTCTCTTCACTCTGCTGATTATTTCCTTTGCTGTGCAGGAGTTTTTAGTTTGATGCAATACCATTTGTCTATTTTTTTTTTTTTCTCTAAACTTTTGGGGTTATATCCATTGTCCAGACCAGTGTCAAGACACCTTTTCCCTAAAGTTTTCTTGTAGTAGTGTACCATTTCAGGTCTTACATTTAAGATTCTAATCCATTTTGAGTTTATTTTCATATACAGTTTGAAAGAAGGGTCCAATTTCATTCTACTGTATGTGAATATCCAATTTTTTCAACACCACTTGATAAAAAGACTGCACTATTCCCATTGTGTTTTCTTGGCATTGTTGTCAAAATCAATGGATTATAAATTTCTGGGCTCTGCGCTGTTCCACTGGTCTATATTCTGTTTTTATGCCAGTTGACACTGACATAAAAATAAACATATAATCATATAATATTGACTACTATTATGTTGTAATATAGCCTGAAATCAGGGAATACAATATCTCCAGTTTTGTTCTTGTTCAACGGCTTTGGCTATTTGAGGTCTTTTGTGGTTTCATATAAATTATAGAATTTTTTTTCTGTGAAATATGCCATTGGAATTTTTATAGCGATTCATTGAATCACTTTGGATAGTCTGGACATTTTATTAATATTAATTCTCTTATTCTAGGAATCTAGGATAGCTTTGAATTTATTTGTTTCTTCTTCAATTATTTTCATAAATGTTTTTATAGTTTTCAGTGTATATAACTTTCACCTCCTTGGTTAAATTTATTCCTAAGTATTTTATTCTTTTTTTGATGCTACTATAAATGGAATTGTTTTCTTAATTTGTTTTTTGAATAATTTATTATAATACTAGTTTTTTGTATATTGGAATTGTATCCTGCAACTTTGCTGAGTATGTTTATTACTTCCTTTTTTTTTTTTTTGTTGAAATCTTTTGGATTATCCATATAAAAGATTATACCACTTGGAAAGCAGACAATTTAAGTTGAACTTTTCCAATTTGAATGCAATTTATTTATTTTTCTTGCTTAATTATTCTGGCAAGGACTTCTAATATTATGTTGAATAGAAGTGGCAGGAATGGGTATTCTTGTCCTGTTTTTGATTTTAGAGAAAAGCCTTTTAACTTTTAAACATTGGGTATGATTTTTAACTGTGGGCTTGTCACATATGGCATTCATTGTGTTGAGGTTCATTTCTTCTGTCCCTAATTTTCTGAGAGTTTTTTTTTTTTTTAATCATGGAAGGATGTTGAATTTTGCCAAAATGCTTTTTCTGCATTGATTAAGATGATAATGCAGTTTTTAGCTCTCATCTTTTAAGGTGATATAATCATTTTTATTGACTTGCATATGTTGAATCACCCAAAAACCCAAGGATAAATCCCACTGACCATGGTATATAAACTTTTTAATGAGCTATGGAATTTTGTTTGCTAGAATTTTTTTTTTTTGAGAATTTTTTTCATCTATGTTCATCAGGGACATTGTAGTTTTCTTTTCCTATGGTATCCTTGTGTAGTTTTGCAATTAGAATGATGCTGGCCCCATAAAAGTAAGTTTAGGAATGTTTCTTCCTCTTTAGTTTCTTGGAGGAGTTTGAATAAGATTGGTATGAGTTATTCTTTAAATGTTTGATAAAATTTACTAGTGAAAATCAGGTGAGATTTACCCCACGGATGCAAGAATGGTTCAACATATGCAAGTCAGTAAATGTGATCCACCACATAAACAAAATTAAAAACAAAAATCATATGATCATTTCAATAAATGCAGAAAAAGCATTTGATAAAATCCAGTATCTTTTTATGATAAAACCCTATGCAAAATAGGTATAGAAAGAACATTCCTCAAAATAATAAAATCCATATATGTCAAGCCCACAGCCAGTGTCATTCTCATCATTCCCCCTCAGAACTGGAAAAAGGCAAGGATGCCAACTTTCATCACTCCTCTTCAGTATAATTCTGGGAGCCTTTGCCAGAACAATCAGATAAGAGAAAGAAATAAAGTTTATCCAAATTGGAAAAGAAGAAATCAAACTATCTCTCTATGCTGAAGATATAATCTTTTACCTAGAATCCTAAAGACTCATCCAGAAGACTCCTGGACTGGATAAATAAATTCAGTAAAGTTTCAGGATGCAGAATCAATACACACAAATCAATAGCATTGCTATAGATCAATAATGATCAAGCTGAGAATCAAATCAAGAACTCAATTCCATTTACTGAATAGCAGCCAAAAAGCTAAAATACCTAGGAATATATTTTTAACCAGGGAGGTGAAAGATCTCTACAAGGAGTTTTACAAAACAATGATGAAAGAAATTGTAGAGGACACAAACAAATGGAAAAACATCCCATGTTCATGGATTGGGAGAATCAACATTGTTAAAATGGCCACATTACCCAACGTAATCTACAGAGTCAATGCAATCCTTACCAAACTACCAATGTCATTGTCACAGAATTAGAAAAAAAAAAAATCCTAAACTTTGTATGAAACCAACAAAGAGCTATAATAGCCAAAGCTATCCTAAGCAAAAGGAACAAAGCTGGAGGCATCATATTACCTCACTTCAAATTATAGTGGAAGACTGTAGTAACCAAAACAGCATGGTACTGGTACAAGAGCAGACATGTGGACCAATGGAACAGAATAGAAAATCCAGATATAAACCCAAATATCTACAACCAAGTGATCTTTGACAAACAGGCAAAAACAACCACTGGGGGAAGGTCACCCTATTCAACAAATGGTTCTGGGAAAACTGTATAGCTACATGCAGAAAAATAAAACTTGATCCCTATTTCTTACCATATACAAAAATTAACCAAGACAAATTAAAAGCTTATGTGTCAGAGCTGAAACTATATAAATTCTAGAAGAAAGCTCAGGACAACTCTTCTGGACATTTTCCTAGGGAAAAAAAAATTATGGCTAAACCCCCAAATCAAATGAAACAAAAGTGAAAATAAATACATGGAACTTAATTAAACTCAAATGCTTCTATACAGCAGAAGAAATAATCATCAGAGCAAATAGCCTGTAGAAAAGGAGAAGATATTAAAAAACTATATATATCAGACTAAGGACTAATATCCAGAATCTACAAATAATGTAAACAAATCAGCAAGTAAAAGCAAATGACCCCATTAAAAACTGGGAAAATGACATGAACAGATATTTCTCAAAGGAAGATATACAGATGATCAACAAAAATGAAATAATGCTCAACATAGTCATCAGGGAAATGCAAATTAAAACCATAATGAAATACTACTTTACACCAGTCAGAATAGCTGTTATTAAAAAACTAATAACAATTGATGCTGGTGTAGATGTGGTGAAGGAGAACACTTATGTACTATTGGTGGGAGTGTAAATTAGTACAGCCTTTATGGAAATTGATGTAGAGGTTTCTCAAAGAACTAAAATTAGATTTACCATTTGATGCAGCAGTTCCACAACAAGGTATCTACCCAAAGGAACAGAGGTTGTTACATAAAGACACCTGCAGTCACATGTTCATTGCAACACAATTCACAATTGCAAAGATGTGTAATCAACCTAAATGCTCATCAGCTGATCAGTGGATAATGAAAATGAAAACTTGGGGTGTGTGTGTGTGTGTATGTATAATAGATCGTGAAATATGTATATTTCATGGAATACTATTCAACCATAAAAAAGCATGAAATAATATATTTTGCAGCAACTTGGATAGAATTGGAGAACATTATCCTAAGTAAACTAATGCAAAATCAGAAAACCAAACACCTCATGTTCTCACTGATATATGGGAGCTAAACTAAGGATCTGCAAAGGCATAGAGAATGAGATAATGGACACTGGAATCTCAGAAGGGGAGAATAGAAAGGAGTGGAGGGATGAAAAATCACCTACTGGGTATAATGTGCACAGGTGGGGTGGTGGGTACAATAGAATCCAGACTTTTTTTGCTACTGTACAATGCATCCATGTAACCAAAAACAGTTTTTACCTCCTTAAAGCTATTGAAAGAAACATAATAATATAATAACAATGATAATAATAATAATAAAGAATTTACCAGTAAAGCCATTAGGTCCTTGGCTTTTTTTTTTTCGAGAAGGAGGAATATTTTTGAGTAGTAATTCAATCACTTCACTCATATTGGTTTGTTCAGATTTTCTATTTCTTTATGATTTAGTCTAGGTAGGTTGTATGTTTCCAGGAATTTAGGTTATCCAATTTGTTGACATGTAATTTTTAATAATAGTCTCTTATTATCATTTGTATTTCTGTGATATCAGTTGTAATGTCTTCTCTTTTTATCCATTTATCCATTCAGACACTTCATGTCTTTTAATTGGAAAATCTGAACGAATTATACATATTATTCTTAACAATGATAACAAAAAATCAGTTTTATTAAAAATAGAAAGAAAAAAAATCAATGAAAGCAAAAGCTTGTTTTTTAAAAAAGCTCAATGCTATCAATTAAACTCAAACAGACTATCCAAGAATAAAAGAGAAAACAAAAAACAAATTTAACATCAGGAAGGAAAGAAGAAACATCACTACAGTCACTGAATATTAAAATGGTGATAAGCAAATACTGCAAGTACTTTTCTGCCCATAAATTGATGAACTTAAGTGAAATTCATCAATTTCTTGAAGGACACAAACTATCAAAATTCATTCAAGAATAAATAGAACATCTGAATAACTTGTCATCAATTAAGAAAATTGTAGTAAATACATTTTCCCGCAAGGAAAACTTCAGGTCTTGATAGTTTCACAGGTAAATTCCATAACATATTTAAGAAAGAGATTATACCAATTTTTCTCAATCTCTTTCAGCATTTTTTCTTTTTAAATTTTTAAAATTGATACACAATAATTGTATATATTCATGAAGTACATAGTGATGTTTTGATACATATATAATGATTAGATCAGGGTAATTAGCAGATTTATTATCTCAAACGCTATTTCTCTGTGTTGGGAACATTCAATTTTAACTATATTTAAAGTAATAGTAAGGACTTAACTATTCTCATTTTATTAATTATTTTCCTATTCTTTTTAGTTTATTTGTACCTTTCTTCCTCTCCTACTGTCTTCCTTTATGATTTGAGTATTTTTTGTAGTGATATGCTTTGATTCCTTCCTATCTTTGGTGTATTTTCTACTAGAGATTTTTTCTTTTCAGTTAGCATGAGGCTTACATAAGACATCTCATAGTTAAAATAGTCTTTTACAATTTGATAACAATTTATCTTTGGCTTAATACAAAAACTATATACTTTTCTTCTCTCTATATATGTTTTTGATGTCACAATTTATGCTTTTTATATGGTGTATCTACTTACAAATTATTTTATCTATAATTACTTTTAATATTTTTGTCTTTTAACTTTTGTACCAGAGCTGAAAGTGATTTATGCACTATCATTAAATTTTTATAATATTCTGAATTTGACTATATTCTTATTTTTAACTGTGAGCTATACACTTTCATATCTTTTTATAATGTTAGCTAGTGCCCTTTTATTTCAACTTGAACTCCCTTTAGAATTTTTTATATGGTAGGCCTAGTAGTGATGAAGTCCTTCAGCTTTTATTTGTCTGGGAAACTCAATCTCCCTTTTATTTCTGAAGCACAGCTGTGCCAGGTATAGTATTCTTGGTTGCCATTTCTTTCTTTAAACACTTTGAATATATCATCCTATTGTCTCATGATATGCAAGGATTCTGCTGAGAAATATGCTTATGTCTTATAGAGGTTCCCTTGTATATAGCATATCGGCTTTTCTCCTGCTGCTTTCTAAATTGTTTTACTTTTGACTTTTGGTGATTTGATTAAAGTTTCTCAGTGAAGATCTCTTTATGTTTAATCTATTTGTCATTCTTTAGGCTTTGTAGATCTGAATGTTCATTCTCCAGATTTGAGGAGTTTTTAGTCATTTCTTTAAATATGCTTTTTGCTCTTTTTCTTTGCTCCTTTTAGAACATCCATACTGCATATTTTGGTTTGCTTGATGGTGTCCATAAGTCTTATAGGCTTTCTTCACTTTTTAAATTTATTTTTCTTGTTTCTCTGACTCAATAATTTCAAATGACTTGTCTCTGAAGTTTGTTATTCTTTCTTCTACTTGATTGAGTCTTCTGTTCCTTTGGTGGTGTCATGTTTCTTTGATTATTTGAGATCCTTCTGGCTTTGTGTTGATGTCTGTGCACTTGAAGATATAGACACAGACACTTCTTCCAGTCTTTAAACAGTGGCTTTGACAGGGAAAGACTTTAACCAGGAAGCTGTACACTGATTCTGGGTAGAATAGCTTGCAGGGACCCTGGGTGGGTGTGCTACTGGATTACTCAGGTCGACTGGCCTGGCTTCTCAGTCAGTAGATGGATGAATGTGGTTCCTGGATCCACAACTTCTAAACAGGTGCTTGAACACATGTGGGTGATGTGGAGCTTATAGACCTGGAATCTGAAGTTGTAGAGGCTGACTTTGTTCTAGAGTGTTTCATATTCTGAACCTTCAGCAGCCAACCTGGAACTCAGGGCTGCAGGGATAGTCTTTGAGCCTGGGATCATGGTGGCTAGCCTGGCCCTTGGGTGAGCAGGAATCTGTGCTCCAGGGACCACACGAGTATTGGAGCAGACCTGGAATCTGGATCCATAGGGATTGAACTGGACCTGGGGGAACAGAAGTTGGCCTGGCATACAGATTCACTGGATTGGGTCTGTTTTGGAGGCCAACAGCAAATTCAAGTGCTCACTTTACTTTCCTTCCCCCACATGGAGGGCATTTCTCTCCATGCTGTGCAGGTTTGAGGAAGGGGTGATGACAGTAATGTGAAACTGTATTTTTCTACTCTCTTCAATGTATCTTTTTTTATTTCTGTGCTCCAATCAGGTATTGTAATCACTCACAATGGATTTCTTGGCTCTTATGAAGGTATTTTCATGTATAATGGTCACTTAAATTAAAGTTCATGTGAGAGGGATGAGTGCTGCAAACTCCTATGCTATCATTTTGCTGATGTCAATCTGCCAACAGCATTTCTCTTTAACCTTGAATCTCAGTAAACTCTGTGACAAAATTTTAATTTCAAATTTTGCAGTTGCGTTTTCCTTATTTTTTTCCTTTAGTTTTACTTCTCATAGTTTCATAAAAGATTTGAAATAACGATAGCTTGAATTTTGCACTGTTATTTTCTCTGGTTTTCTACTAATATTTTTTGTGACTTTTCCATTTTTATTTTGTTGCTATCTTATTGTATTTGTAAAATTAGTATCACAGGAGATTGAATAAAAATGTACAGGAATGTCTCATGTACCCTTTACCCTCTCTTCCTCAGTGGTAACATCTTATATGTACATATGTATTGCATGTATATGTATATGAGACTATATCAATATGTTAGCTGGAATTGCCAATAATCAAATATATTTTTAACTTATAAACTGGTAATTTCTTATTAGTCAACATAATATATCACATCCTATTTTTATCAAAGTATATATAAATCATTTTAGCATGCTAGATGTTTGAACCATTTAGAAAACTGGAAAAAGATCATAAGTATGCATGAAGAAGGATTAAGTGAAGATGTTGGGAATGATTTTATAGCAGTCTGCAAAAGTGAATGACTAGAGGAATCTGACAATTAGTGTAAAATCTGATAGAACTTTTATTTGATTATCAGTGTGTGTGAAATTCCAAGTACTATTTTTTAAAGGAGACATTCCTATATGAGGCTCTATTTTTGAAATTTCTAGAATTATTTCTCAATCAGAAGCTACTTATTTATCTGCTCATGTTTCCTAGAAGGGTACTAATTTCTTCATTTGCCTTTCAAGCTCTAAAGAGTATATTCACAAAACAAAAAAAATTAACAAAAATTTTATAAAATATTTTATTAATATTCACTACTATAGATTGAGAAAAAATAGCAAGATAATTTCTTAGCAATTTCATACAGATGACAAAGAGTGTAAAATAGTATACTAATTCAATCCTCAGCCATACTGGGTCTCCTGTGATCTCTAGCTGCTATGCCAACTACATCCTCAAAGGTCATATCTGGTTACAGGAAGAAGGGGTTATATTTCAGAGCATTAGTTTCTCATCAGGGTTTCATCGCGTGGGACATGGGCACAACTCCTGCCAGTGTAAGCAGAGATTTTTTGTACATATAATTTAAAATTAGAAAGTGATATTCCAACTTGGCTGCATCCTAGAATAAAGGAATTATTAAGATCAAACCAACTAATAACTTCCAGACCAAGGGGAAAAAAAAAAAAGAACAGGTGTTGCGAATGTTGAAAGTGATGGGAATTTTGAGGGGTACCTATGTGTGTAGAGCAGGAGCACCAAGCATATTCTATTTAAATTCATTAAATGTTTCTAATTTAATTTACTTTTGAGAATTCCACCACCCCCTGGAAATCAGATAGGACTTGGATGGGATATATAGACATTTCAGGGTTTCAAGTCTAACTAACCCAAAGAATAACTTTAATAACTGTAAAGACTGGGAGGATGGTAACTCTGGCTTCCATCTGCTATAATGACAGTTCAGTGGGCTTGTCCATGGAACATTGATCTTAGTATCTCTGGGGAAGGCTGACAAACACAATTCCCTGTTTAGAGTTATGTCCATGGCTGGTCATCTGGCGTGGCAGAGCCATCCGGCTGGCTGTCCTCTGGGACTCTGCACAATGCTGATCTATTCTCACCCAAGTTTATGTTGCTTGCCTGTTCAGCTGGTGCCAACCCAAGCAAGACCTAGTGTTTTTCAGTGACCTTGCTAGCCAAACTAAACAATTACATCAGGCAGCTAAGTTTGCGCTGTACTTCCACTAATACAACTGTTGTTTATCTTTTCACTTATCTTGAGATTTCTAATGATACCTGGAAAAACTTGAGCAGCAGGAGATTGCATAGAGGGTGGAGAAGAAGTGGGTAAATTATGAGGTGTGTAAACAGTGATAAAGAAAAAATCAGTGCCCAGCTAGAGATTTTCTTTCTGCATCTCTCTTTTCCCCACCAAAGATTATTTGAATACCTGCATATTTGAGACAGATCATTTATAAGAGACACTTTTCTCTTCTAATCTCAATGTTTTTCAAGGAAGTCCTTTAGAGAAAAAATAACATAATAGAAACTTAGTATTTAGTTTCACAGGAACACTCAACATGATAAAATAATTGGGATACTAGAAATTCCCCAATAAAAACATGGCAGATTGGTTTTAGAATTGACAATTAAGGCTGAGTTTAGAAAACAGACAAAGTAGTGATCGACAACAAGCCACAAATATAGCTGTTGTGGCACGACTGTTAACTGACTGTGAGTCACACAGTATACTAGTTCTGGTTTAAGCAAGTGCTTTCCTTCTTCATGCTCACATTGGAAGATCTTCTTCCTTGACATACGATGATGTTGATAACTTTCTCTATAAAGCTTTCTTTGGTTATCTCTTCTTATGATTCCTTTTCATTATTCAACTGTCCCTTCCTTTTCTGCTGGACCCTCTGGTATAGAGGCTTTATTCAGTCACTTATCTCACTCTGATGTTGGCAGTCTTCTCCAGACATTTCGGATGCAAATAACTTTCATGGTTAAGATGAATCTTACCAGACTCTCTAGCTCTAAATCTGAAAATCTAGAGGGTCTCTGTATTTTTTTCTTCCTTTCTTTCATAGTGTCATAGCCCAGACTTTATTAATTCTGACTTGGGTTCTTAGACTAATCCAAATACAGAGCATTCTTATAATTCTCTCCATGGCCACCTCCTCTTGAAGATAATGGAAAGAGAACAGGTACCAAATTCTGAATTAGAACTTTTTACAAAGAATATTGTTGATTATTTCTTCTATTTTCAGAAGATAAAGAGATTAACTCACAATGATTTGATTTAGAAGAAATTATTTTTTTAGCACAGGAATTGGAGTTCATTGGTTAACAAGACCTGGCTATATGCTTTGTTAAACATTGCCTTCCAGAGTTGGATAAAGCAATTGAGTCAATATTAAACAAGTAACTAACTTTTGCAAGTGGATCTTGCAGTAAAGGAGTCAATCAGTGACTCTGATACTGGCTGCCTGGAGGGAGATGAGTGAATGAGGATCATGCCTCCAAGAGAGAGTCATCTATGGTCACTATTTACTGTCAGTATATACATCTTGAGAATTAGAAAGATGACTGAGAGTTCTTTCAAGGGAGGAGTAAGAGAACAGGGTACTGGCAATTAATGTGTCTTAAAAATGCATCTTTAAAATGCATTTAATTCTTGTCATTTCAAATAAATTTTTCTATACTAATGTGTTGTTGAAATATTGGAGCATTCTCCTCAAAATCTTTGGCCTTCTCAGTATATAAATAATACAAAAAAATTGATCAGTGCTCTCTACAATTGTCCTTTCCCACACAGGGCCACCTTCTCTTTTCATATATTAGTCACATATCCTAAATAGCAGCTATTTTGTCTCTCTGTTGTTTCTCGGCTATTCTATATACTCACTGATCTCTGGGTTTTTGCCCCAATTATTTCCTCCCTTGGAATGCCCTTCTTCCCTACTTTGAAAGCATAGCTGAGAAATCTTAAAAACAATTTTTACTCTTTCTCTATACTTTCATAATATGTTGTTTTAATCTCTGCTATATCATAGCCTTTATGTTAATATTTTTTTCTGAATTTTATAGTAATATTCTCTGTCATATAGCCACTCAATAAATGTTTCTAAATGAATGATATTGAGCTTTTTAAAATTACATTAAGCTAGAGCTCACCATAGGCATTCGTGAGCCCAAGATCATAATTTTTATCTTAACTACTATAGAATCAAAGCCAAAGATTCCAAAATGGAATATCAAGACCAATTTTCTTTTGTGACTTCTATTATGAATTATTTTATTCATTAATTTTATTAAGCTAGGAACTATGGTAGGGATGCTAATACTGTTCTAGTTGAATAAGAAATGATCTATACTCTCCAGGAGCTCAAAATTCATAAAAAGGAAATAGACACTTAAGTAAGACATTAAAATAAAAGATGATATGGATAATGTAGATAGTGTCAAAGGACACAGGACCAACTATGCTTAGGGGATATCAGGAAAGACTTCATAGAGGTTCTGAAAGGTAAGTAGAAGCTGTTCAATTTGAGAAAGATAGTAGGATATTAATGATCTCAAATTTTAATTTAAACTTTGTCTAATTATGGAACTAGTATGCTGATAATAATTCTAGAAATTTATTTGAATGCATTTTGTATGTACGTAAGATTCTATGTTTGTGTGTGTGTGTGTGTGTAGCTCAAAAGGAAGGGGGAATCTGTGAAGAAGTGCTGAGTACAGAGATGGAGGAGAATGGGAATCTGTCCCATCTTAAACTTCTGTACTGATTTAAAGTCTGGAAGGAGAGAAATTAAGAACCAAAAACTAAATGCCTGATGCTCATGAGGGAATGTTTGATATTCTAGGAATACACCTGTTCATTCAGAGATGAGATTACAAAGTATAATCGGAGTGGAGAAGAGAATCAGTCACAGCTCTTAACTAGATTTAACACTAAAATATATTCCTGGCATCATGGCAACATGGACTGACCACTAACTGAGGGTGGAGGGTGACTGTGCCTAGCAGAATGACATTCCAATGTAGACCACAGACACTAGAACATGGATAGGAAAGGGGCATAAATCTGGTTCTGAATACTTGTGAGACTGAGTGCCAGGAAAGGTTTAGATTAGTCTTTGGAGGAACTGGAAAGTGCCTAGAATGAGCCACTGATATTAAAGAACTTCTGTACATGTGGCATCATTTCTACCCCAAACTTGTGGAGGTCTGAATAAGTTTAGATTACAGGAAAAGGTACTTTAAGAAAGAGTGAAAAGAGTATCCTCAAGAAATTTCCATCTGAGGTAATCTGTTACATCCTCAGAGTGTGACTGCTGAAGTCAAGTTTTATGCCTGGAAATATCATAGTCTATATGTACTAGAAATGACTTGGATTCCTACCCATCTGGGAAAGCAACAGGAGAGCCCTCACTCTTCTCTACTTGATTCAGCAGCCTGAGTGATAGGAGAGTTCCTGAATCTGTGGTTTCTTTCAGGTAGTGAGGCCTGAAGCCAGAATGGACTCTGTAACCCAGGATCGGGGTACAGGTGTCATTGTGGGGGACCACAGCCTGTCAGGGAAGTATAGCCCCCCAGCACCAAGGAACAGAAGGCCCCCATTTTAGCACACCTGAAGTAGTAGCCTAAGCCACCCCATCCTCCCTGTTCAGCAATCCTAGTGCCATGAGGCTACCTCTGCTCAATACCTTAACGCATTGAGTCACATGGAGTAGGAGCCTAAGCCACCCCTCCCCCAAGGGATGGAGTCCTTGGCGCTGTGGTGCTCTCTCTGTTCAGTGCCCAGTGCCTAGTTCCCTGGAGCTCCTTCCCTTCTAGATTAGGAGTTTAGATTACCCTCCCCTTACTGAACAGTGAAATTGAGGCACCAGAGGTCCCCAAAACACCTCACCAAGGCGTACCTCTGGGTTCTTGGAGACTGCACACGGGCCCCTGGCTCAGAGCTGATATTGGTGCCTATCATGGGTGGACCCAGTAGGTGGGCCTGCCTGGTTCAGCCCTGCTCATCTTGGTTTTCTCCTTCTCCAGGATTTGCACTAAGAATTCAAACCACAGTGCCCTTTGCAGACCAGCTCACTGCTGAGACAACAGGGCTCTTCTTCCAGTAAACAAGAATCAAGTAAATACCCGTCCACATCGAAAGTAGCTGGCTCTTACTCATAGGCACCACCTGCTGGCCTGAAAGCTGAATGACACACACAACACATAATTTGCTGACACCAGCGCTCATGACCAAGGAGCAAGAGAAGCCTGGGCCTCATTCCCACTACATTGTTATTACAAACAAAACTTGGAAAAGCCTACATACATATGCTAATTATATCAAAGGAGTTTACACAGATTAGCTGCTATAGATCATCCAGATGAGAAAGAACCAGAGAAACAACTCTAAAAGTATGAAAAAATAGAGGGACACATCATCTCAACAACAGACCCTGACTGAAATGAAATTTGAGAAATATCAGATAACAAATTCAGAATATTGATTATAAAGAAGCTCAACGAAATAAATATAAATAATAAAACTGATGATTAACACAAAGAAGTTAGCAGAACAATTCAGGAGGTGAAAGGAAAGATGTACACCATAAAAAACACAAATAGAAATAAAAAAACTCTGTGATGGAGAAATAAAACACAGTATAAATCTTTAGCAGTAGGTAGACCAAATGAATGAAAGAATCCAAGTTGAAAGACAGGTCCTGTGAATTAACCCAGTGAGACAGAAATAAAGAAAAAGGATTAAGAAGAAGAAACAAGACTATAAGAAATATGGAATTATGTAAAGCAACCAAACCTACAAATCATAGGCATTCCAGAGAGAGAAGAAGTTAAAATGAAGTGTATGGAAAAAATATTCAAGGAAATAATTAAGGAAAATTTCCCTGGTCTTGAGAAAGACCTAGACACCCAGACACAAAAAGCCTAAAGAACTACTGCAAGATACAACACAAGAATAACCTCATCAAGGCATATGGTTGTCAGATTCTCCAAAGTCAACATGAGAGAAAATATCCTAAGAGCAGCAAGAGAGAAGTACAGAATTGCTTATAAAGTAAAGGATATTAAAATAACAGCAGACCTCTCAGCAGAAACCCTATAAGCCAGAAGAGAATGGTGGCTTAAAGCAACTATACATTTGAATCCCCAAGGCAGTTAGCTTACAACACCATGGCAGGAGGAAAGCCTCACATATCAATATTAACCCTGAATGTAAATGGTCTAAACACCCCACATAAAAGAATCAAAGTGGCAAATTGCGTTAAAAAAAAGACCCAAACATATACTGCCTACAAGAAACCTACCTACTGGCTAAAGATAGTCACAGACTCAAAGTCAGTGGGTGGAAAAAGATATATCAGGGGAACAGAAACAGAAACAAGCAGGAGTAGCCATCCTTATGTCAGATAACTTAGATTTTCAAATCAAAAACAGTAAAGAAAGACAAATGATAAAGGGTGTAATTTAGCAAGAAGTTTTAGCTATCTTAAACATATGTGCACCAAACACGGGAGCACCCAAATTCGAAGTAAACACCACTTGACCTTAGGAAACATATTGATAGCAATACAATAAGAGTGGGTTACTTCAACACCCCACTGACATCACTAGACAGATCATCAAAGCTGAAAATTAACAAAGAAACACTGGATTTAAACTGTACCATAGACCAGATGGACCTAACAGACATCTACAGAACTTTCTACCCAACAAGTGCAGAATATGCAAAAGAATCAATATCGTTAAAATGACCATACTGCCCAAAGAAGAGCTTGTACTCACCTCAGTGTGGAACATTTTCCAAAATAGACCATATACTTGGCTATAAAACAAGTCTCAAAATACATTTAAAAACATAAAAATCATGCCAAATATCTTATCAGATCACAGTGGAATAAAATTAGAAATCAACACTAAGAGGAACTCCCAAAACTACACCACACATGAAACCTGAACAACTCACTCTTGAATAGCTCTTTGGTGAACAATAAAATTAAGGCAGAAATTTAAAAAAAAATCATTGAAGCAAATGACAATCCTTACACAACCTGCTATAGCCTCTGGAACACAGCAAAATCAGTCCTGAGAGAAAAGTTTATAGCATTAAATGCTTATGTCAAAAAAGATAGAGAGGTTGGAAATCATCAGCTTAAACATGCACCTCAAGGGACTAGAAAAACAACAACAATCTAAACCTGAGGCTAGCAGAAGAGAGAAAATAATAAAAATCAGAGCAAACTGAATGAGATGGAGACCAAAAAAAGATGCAAAGGATTAATGAGTCAAAATGTTGATTATTTGAAAGGATAAACAAAATTGACAGATTGCTAGCTAGACTGGCCAAGAAGGAGAGAATACTCAAATTCAATCAGAAATGACACCGGTGACATAGCAACTGATACCAAAGAAATACAAAATATCAACAGAGACTACTATGAACACTTCTGTGTCAACAAACTGGAAAATCTAGTGAAAATTGATAAATTCCTAGAAACATACAACCTCCTAACACTGAACCAGAAAGAAATAACCCAAATAGACCAGTAACAAGGAATAAAATTGAGTCAGTAATAAAAAATATCTTCCAACAAAAGAAATCCCAGAGTCAGACAGATTCACAGCTGAATTTTATCAGACCTACAAAGAAGAGCTGATACCAATTCTGCTAAAATTATTCCAAAAAGTTTAGGAGGAGGAACATCTCCCTAAATCATTCTATGTTTCCAGTAGCACACTGATACCAGTCAGGCAAGGAAACAAGAAAACTACAGACCTATTTACTGTTAATATGGATGCAAAAATTCTTAACAAAATACTAGCAAGCTGAACTCAACAGAATAAAAAAAAAAAATCCATAACAACCAGGTTGGTTTTATTTCAGGAATGCAAGAATGGTTCAATATCCACAAATCAATAATTGTGATCCACCACATAAAGAGAAGCAAAAATAAAAACTATATGATCATCTCAATGGTTGCAGAAAAGGCATTTGATAAAATCCAACATCCTTTGGTGATAAAAATCCTCAACAAACTAAACGTCAAAGAAGTATATCTCAAAATAATAAGAGCCATTTATAACAAACCCACAACCAAATCATACTTAATTAGGAAAAGTTGAAAACATTCCTCCTTAGAACACGAACAAGATAGGAATGTACACACTCACCACTCTTATTCAACATTGTGCTGGAAATTCTAGCAAGAGCATTCCAATAAGAGGAAAAAATAAAAGGTATCCAAATTGGCAAGAAGGATGTGAAACTGTCCCTATTAACAGGTGACATGAAAATATCTAGAAAATCCTAAAGACTCTTTCAAGAAGTTTCAAGACCTGAAAACAACCTCAGTAATATCTCAGGGTACAAAATCAATGTACAAAAATCTTTACTGTTCCTATATACCAACAATGCTCAAGCCAAGAACAAAATCCAGAGCTGAATCCTAATCACAGTAGCCACAAAAGAAATACAATTAAATGCCTAGGAAGATACCTAACTAAGAATGGAGAGATTTCCTTTTCTTTTTTTTAGTTTAGGCTTAATTTCTTTTTTTTTTTTTTAAAAATTTTATTCTAAATAAATGGGGTACAATTCAGGGTTAGGTACACAAATGTTCCTTAAGCAGGCACCCTTATTGAAGTGTGCCCTTCCTCCCCTGGCAGTTTCCCAGTACTGTCAATCCTGCCACCACCCTCTGCTGACAGTTTTCCCACTACTGCCAATCCATTTCCCACAGTATTACGATTTTTATTCAAGGTCCCTTTATGTATGGGAACATGTGATAGTTGGTTCTTTGTTTCTGTGATAGATCACTCAATATTATAGACTCTAAGTCCATCCAAGTTGCTGCGAAGTTCATAATTTTGTCCTTCTTTATGACTGCATAGTATTCCATTGTGTATAAGTACCGCATTTTTATTATCCAGTCCTCTCATAATGGGCAGTATGGTTGATTCCATGTTTTTGCTATGAATAACACTGCAGTAAACATGTGTGTGCAGTAATCGTTTTAATAGAGTGATTTTAGTTCCTCCAGGTATATTACCGGTAGTGGGATTGTGGGGTTGTATGTGAGGTCAACTTTCTATCTTTTAGGATTCACCACTCTGTTTTCCACATGGATTATACAAGTTTACACTCCCACCAACAGTTTAGAAGTGTTCCCTTTTTGCGGCATCCTCTCCAGCATCCGTTGTTTTTTGAGTTATTGATGATAATCATCCTGACCGGAGTTAGGTGGTATCACAGTGTGGTTTTATTTGCATTTCTGATGACTAGTGAGGCTGAGCATTTTTTCATGTATCTGTTGGCTGCTCATATGTCTTCTTTTGAGAAGTGTCTATTCATATCTTTTGCCCACTTTGTAATGGGTTTTTTTTTTTTCTTTTTGGCACATTTGAATTCCTTGTAGATCCTAGATGTTAGGCCTTTGTCAGATATACAGTTGGCAAATATTTTCCAAGTCTGTGGACAGTCTCCCTACTCTTTCAGTGGTTTCTTGGGCTTTGCAGAAACTTGTCAGTTTGATGAGGCCCCACTTGCCTATTTTATCTCCTATGACATGGGCACTTGGGGTTTTGATCAGGAATTGGTTGCCAGTTGTAATTTCCATAAGGGTGTCTCCTGCATTTTCTAAGACTCTTATAGTTTAAGGTTTTACATTTAGGTCTTTGATCAATTTAGAGGTGATTTTTGTGTATGGTGATATGTAGGGGTCTTGTTTTAATATTCTGCATGTGGTCAGCCTGTTTTCCCAGCACTATTTACTGAATAGGTTCTCCTCTCCCCAGTGGTTGATGGTGGAGGCTTTGTCGAGGATGAGTTGGTTGATAAATTGATGTTTTGCTTCTGGAATCTCCATCCTGTTTCATTGGTCTATATGCTTGTTATTTCAGGCTGTTTTGATTATTATAGCTTTATAATAAAGCTTAAAGTCTGGGAGCATGATGTCTTCCACTTTATTTTTTTTGCTGAGGATTGTTTGGGCTATTCATGGTCACTTATGTTTCCATGTGAATTCCTGTATTGTTTCCAGGTCTGAGAAGAATTACTGGTAATTTAATGGGTATTGCATTGAATCTGTAGATTGCCTTTGGTAGAATTGACATCTTAACAATGTTGATTCTTCCAATCCATGAGCATGGGATATTTTTTCATTTGTGTCATTTTTGATTTATTTGAGCAGTGTTTTGTAGTTTTCATTATAAAGGTCTTTGACTTCTCTGGTTAGGAAGATTCCAAGTTATTTCATTTTTGTGTGTGGCTATTGTGAATGGGATTGTGCTTTTTATTTAGGTTTCTGTTTGTTTATTGTTGGTGTTTAGGAATGTGACTGTCTTTTGCACATTTATTTTATACCCTGAGACTTTGTCAAAGTCCTTTATCAGTGCAAGGAGGTTTTTGACAGATTATCTTGAGTTTTCAAAGTGTATAATCATGTCATCTGCAAAGAGGGATAACTTGACTTCATCTTTTCCTATTTTGATACCTCTGATTTCCTTGAGCAGTGTTTTGTAGTTTTCGTTGTAAAAGTCTTTCACTTCTCTGGTTAGGAAGATGCCAAAATATATCTTTTTTTTTTGTGGCTATTGTCAGTGGGATTGTGCTTTTTATTTGGGTTTCTGTTTGT
>CAUYQG010143268.1:0-12243 GCA_963574415.1 Tarsius wallacei | reverse complement strand
CTGGAGTGCAGTGGCACACTCATGGCCACCACAGCCTCAACCTACTGGGCTCAAGCAATCCTTCTGCCTCAGCCTTCCAAGTAGCTGGAACTACAGGTGTGTGCTACCACGCCCGGCTAATTTTTTGATTTATTGTAGAGAGGAGGTCTTGCCAAGTTGCCCAGGCAGGTCTCGAACCCGCGGGCTCAGGCAATCTACTCATCTTGGCCTCCCAAAGCGTGGGATTACAGGCTGAGCCACCGAGCCCGGCCTATTTATTTATTTTTAAAGGAATTGGCTCATAGGATTGTGGGGACAGGCAAGGTGGAAACCTGTAGGGCAGCGTTTTGGGCTAGAAACTTGGGAAGGAGCTAATGCTGCAGTCTTGAGGAAGAATTTCTTCTATTCCAGGAAACCTGCTTTTGCTCTTAAAGGCCTTCCACTGATTTGATAGATAGGCCCACCCACATTATGGAAGGTAATTAATCTCCTTTACTTAATCTCAGCTGATGGCAGATGTTAACCAAGTCTGTGAAATACGTGCACAGCAATATCTAGAGTTTGATTAAATATCTGGATACCATGACCTAGCCAAGTTGACATCTAAAACTAACCCTCCTATGGTGATACGAGGAGTGGGTGGAGGAAAGCACCTGGGAGACCTCAATGTTGAAGAGAGGTAAGGAGAAGAGGGTGTGTCAGAGTCTGATGGCAAGGAGAACAAGAAACTGAGTAACGGCTGAGACTGCGTGCCCACAGGAGTGGTTTCAGGAGGGGTGGGTGGCAGAGTGGCTTGCAGTGGGGGAGCAGGACATGGGAGGCACGGGCCTTAGCTGGCTCTTTCAAATATTTGATAATAAAGCGGGGCAAACTGAGGAGAAGCCATTCGTTTTGGTTTGTGCTCTCTGTACTCTTCTTTTCTTTTTGAGTCAGAGTCTCACTCTGTGCCTAGGCTGGGGTGCAGTGGAACACTCACGGTTACCGCAGCCTCGACCTGCTGGGCTCAGGCGATCTTTCTGCCTCAGCCTTCCAAGTAGCTGGGACCACAGACGTGCGCCACTCTACTGGACTACTTTTTTGATTTGCTGTAGAGATAAGGTCTTGCCAAGTGGCCCAGGCTGGTCTTGAACTCCTGCACGCAGGCAATCCACTCGCCTCCACCCCGCAAAGTGCTGGGATTACAGGTGTGAGCCATGGTGCCTGGTAGTGCTGTCTGCATTCTAGGGAGAAGGAAGGAGCCAGTTGTGGGAGAAAGATATGAAGTGGAAGAAAACAAACAGCGACCTCGTGGCTGGTCTTTCCCTCTTCAGACTAGCGAAAGCTTCAGCTGTGGGACTGCAGAGGAAGTGCAGCCTCCATGTGGCCAGCCAGGTTTTTAGGGCAGTGCGCTGACCAGAGAAGGCAAGGACAGGATGCAGCTCTTCCTGGTCACCCCTGGTTCTTACTGAGTAGCGCTAGGCAATAGCTTAAAGTACCAGGAACACAGCGACTTGCCCAAGCGCAGACACATGTGCTCGGGGAATTTTTAAATACTTTAAAAACAGCAAAGTATGTTGTGGGAAATTCAGATCTTCCTTACACTTCTCTTGTGGACTACTATTGTTTTTATTTTGAGTGACATATTCAGGGAGGCAGTGCTTTTTCCCACATGTTGGGCCTCCAAGGGCTTCATCCAGCCCCGCTCTCAGCCCTCTGCACTCATGCTTTTCAGAGCCCAAAGGATGTGGAGGTACAGGCGGGGGGCAGTGAGAGGTGTGCAGGAAGGGCACGCCCAATCACAAAGGGTGGGTGTGCCTGCTCGAGTTTGTGTGTGTGCTGCCTGAAAGCTCAAAGCATGCTAGAACATGGAAAGGGTATTTGCCGGAGTGACTAAGGCGTGTTCCAGCGTTTTCCCACAGGCTCCCGCACATCCCAAAATAACTGCAGCCCTGGATCCTGCCCATTGGCATATTATTCCGTTTGTATAATGTTACAGAACAGCGGACAGCTTGACCGTACTCACAGAGGGGCTCGCAGGAATGCACAGGCCGCAGCAGAGCTCTGTGCTCTGCTTCCTGCTGGGCTGTTGAGGGTCAGATACTAGGAACAGAGACCACATCAGTAGCAAGTGCAGACTTCCAGAATCATCCAGCCCACCAGGAAGGGCTTCGGGCAATACCCACGTTTCACAGAGGGGAAAGAAAGGTCCAGAGAAAGGAAACAGCTTGCCTACATCACATGTTTGGGACTTACAAGGGGAAGTTGGCAAAAGAACTGGCCCTAAACTCACATCTCCTGAAGATGATATTTATTTCTGAAGGAACACCAGTTTCGCCTTAGAATCGTAACATCTTAAGGGAAAGGGACTTTGAAGCACCCCCTGGCCTCCAGGGTGCCTGTGTGCCATGGTCTGTACAACACTGTGGGATGGGTCAGGATGAACTTGGTACCCCTCAGGGGATTTACAGGCTTGCTGAGGAAATGACTAAGGACATTGAGAAAACTGGGTGCTGGCAAGTAGACAGAAGGGTGCTGGCAGCTTTGGGAAAGTCTGGGAAGAAACGTATGGTCTAAGTAGGAGAAGCTTTCACAAAAAGGTGGACCTCAAGGGTGGGCAAATTATGGAAAGCAGGTAGGGAGGGCTAGTGCAGACATCACAGGAAAAACCCCTGACACTCAGTAGACAGTAAGTAGATATGTCCCTCAAGTCCTACAGGGGCCAAGACAGTTATATTAGTAAGAGCCTTGCAGCTATCTCTATGCTCTGGCTCCATGCAAGGCCCACACCATCACAAGCCAGATAACCCCTGTCCTGCTGCCATCATGCATCTAACTTGGATGACTGAGAATATTCCAACTAGAGAGCTATTTATTGATATTTAGTGATAAAAACACTATCAACCTAATCCAACAACCACTCAAGGAGTCTTAATGTTGTCTGAGGTCCATTGAGCCCTCAAAAGAAGTGGTCACATTGTCTTTGGTTCATTTTTAAAATAGCTCATTAGGCTATTTTTTTTTCCTATTTACATGTTTGAGTTTCCAGAATCAGTGGCATGTCGGCTTGTACTCCCAAAATGAGTTCACCCAGGAATGATGTTGGCAGACTCCCATCGGAATGCCTTCAGCCTTTCTCAGCAAGCTAAGAGTGGCAAGTACACCAGTGTATATTTTTGTGCAGCACCGTCAGGCACCAATATTAAACTCAATACAGTCATGAGAAATTCAGCTTAGGGGCTCTTAAGTCAGTACCCTGACGGGAGTTCCAAGATCTCAAGGTTTTCTTTTCCTTTTCACTTTATTTGGCAAGCAGTTTTAAAAAAAAAAAAACCCCAAACCCAAATCTAGCACACCTTCACATTCTCAGGCTGTGGTCCTTCCCAAGCTTTTAAAAAAACACTGGCATAGAAAGAAGGATCTTTTACTCAGTGACTTGAGTGCACCTGGTCCCTAACCCCAGAGGCTTCTAGGAACCCAATTGGAAAAGATAAACCTCGTCGCAGTCTAGCTCGGTGACTCAGAGAAGTGTCAGATAAAGATGACCCTAACATGCTGAGAGCACATTTCCAACCCCCAGTGACCTGAACTCCACGAACACTTTGACCAGCCTTGGGCAATAGTGGGCACTGGCTTCCCTGTGCACTTTTGAACCATCTCAGCCTCGTGCTGAGGCCTGAGGTCAGGTGGGTAGAAATGCTGCCTAAGTGACATCTTGGCTGCTAGCAGCCTGGAAGGGGTGCAGTAGGTACATTCCCATTACCTGAGTTCATAGCCCTGAGTCTTCCCAGGTTACAGCTGTAATCTGAGACTGAAAAGTGACCAAGACAATTCTTTTATAAACTGTGCCAATAGAGAACGTCAAAAAACTCAGAGAAAGTTTTTAAGTGCATCTGCCATTTATTCTGATTGAAGCCAGGGACAGACAACCTCAGTGTTGCCATTGATATCAAAGGTTTAGAAATTGGCCGGGCATGGTAGCTCACACCTGTAATCCCAGTACTTTGGGAGGCTGAGACAGGAGGACTGCTTGAGCCCAGGAGTTCGAGACCAGCCTAGGCGACACAGCGAGACCTCAACTCTATTTCAAAAACCAAAAAAAAAAAAAAAAAGGTTTAGAAACCACAAAAAAAACGTTTTGAGTTGTATTGTTACTTTATTTTTCTTTTTGAAGAGTGTAGCATTAAAGTCATCCAACATTCAGATATTTCTATGGCTCCTTACACATTTTATTCTATTTAAAATTAAGTATTTTAATTATGAGTTGAAGAAAGTCATCCCATTAAAACGGCAACATTTCTGAAAAATGGGTTTCATATTTTTATGTGATAGGATATTGACTCCCCGCCAACCCCCCAAAACCTCCTTCTGTCCAGAGCTGCGGGAAGATAGCTCACAACCATGGCTAACACGTGGTGCCCATGCACAGAGGGCCCCAAAACAACAAGCAATGGGAGTTAAACTTCTGAAACAACAAGCAACTTCTTTATTTGTACAGAGTAAGAATATAGAAGAAAAGCATCATTGTCCTTTTAGCCCTTTTATTAGTTTTTGCCTCCACCCAAGTCACTGCATACCAAGCGGCTATGAATAATAACCAACTGACTTAAAGTCCCCGAAATGCATGCAACTTAAAATTCCCTAAAGCACACATCAGTTCCAAGTCTCTGAATCTGATTTTTTTTTTTTCAACCAGCTCTTCTTACCAACGAGTCTGATTTTTATTGGGCAGAGACTATGGTGCTGCTGGGTTACCAGCAGTGTCTGTCGTGTTGCTGGGGTTTGAAGTTGCTGCTTCTTTGGCTTCTGGCTGCTGGGTTTCTGTCTGGGGATCTTCTCCGTTCCCAGCACTTTTCTTCCCCTTGTGTGCTGCCGAGGCACCCATCTCCATGATTGCCTGCAGCGGCTGGTCAGTTTCAAGGTTACTGGGCTGGAGTTCATAGACCTGGACTTGACCTGGGACATCGATTGCTTTCTGTTCGAGTTTTTCCAAGATGGTCTGAACCTTTCTGACACCATCTCTCCTGGCCTGACGCACATCAGCTCGTCCTTCAGGGTCCACTGAATCCAGGGCCAGCAGTTCTTTGGTCAAGTACTCTTCAATCATCAGGTACTTTTTGTCAGTCTTCTTGCCTTCGAAGTTGTCTACAGCCTGCTCCAACCCTTGCACCTTCTCCAAGATGGCTTCTACTTTCAACACACCTGGATGTTTTGGGGAAGCCTCGGCATCTCCTGGTTTTGGGGGTGTAGCTTCTGCAGCAGCAATGCTGGGGGCTGCCTTCTCTTCTGCAGCCACATTCTTAGGGGAAGAGGGGACAGGAGAAGGGCCGGGGCTGGGAGAAGGACAAGGAACTGGAGCAGGTGGAACCTTTACTTCCACCTTCTCAGTGGGAGGTGGAGGCTTCTGGGAAACAGGTTTAGAATCCGCCTCCTTGCGGATCACTTGAATTGGGACGTGTCCAGGAAGGAGATCTGGTCCAACCGGGCCTGGCTTACTTTCTGGTTTGTTTTCAGGTTGGGGAACAGGCGGAGAGTCTCGATGGGTCATAGACTGCTGAGAGAAAGAGGAAAAGACGCAAAGATATTTTTAATCACTGTCTGAAAGTCACAGACAGTTGCTTTGTAGCTAGCACATATTAGAAAGAAAATTGAGAAATGGCTTTTTAAAGAAAGTTTAGCAGTATAAAAGATTTTCAAAGTCAACCAGTGGCTGTTACAAAATAAAAACATATTATTAATCATGTATATGACCAAACCATTAGTTAGGCTTCCACTGATCCCTTTGGGCTATTTGTCTGTTAGGTCTCACACTGAATTTCTTTGTAGAGGGTATTCTTATGACAATGAGAGGAAAGCCAATATAATTTTTAAAAATGAAAACAGCAAAAACTCATGCTGCCTTGCTACACTAGGTTAGCTCAGAGCAGAGTACCGAGTGACTCTGACTCTCAGGTGATGTAGCCACAGTCACTGCCTTTGGCCCTCCCTCCTTATGCTGTGTGTAGACAGCCTACGCATGGTGTGACTATCTCATCTCCTATTTCAGAAAAGATATGAGTGGTTTCTTTTAAAGCCTGTGACAGCCTAGTGGTTTCTGCCCAGACTGATGTGTTTTTTGAAAATAAGCAAGATGCTCAAAATAGTTAACCCCATAAAAATTTCACTTCAGGACATCTGTGTCAGAGCCCAACACTCAACTATGATGCAGCATTACTGCACTGACCTCTGGCTGCGCGTGACTGCAAGCTGTAGCCATATTTCCTCAAAATGAGCTGTGCTCAAAACGGAAATGTCTTGGCTCTTCTACCATATAAGTGTAGCATTAAAGTCATCCAACATACAGATATCTAAAACCTCTTTAAAAATCTGATACATCCTAATCTCTCCAAACGGGAAATAAGATTTGAACTATATTATTTCTAAAGTACTCTCAATTTAAAATACTGAATTCCACTAAATGTTCAGTTAGGGCAAATCCTTGAAAGCTTTACAAAAGGGACCTGTGAACAAGCTGTAAAAGGAAGGTAATCACAAACAAGGTTAATGGGGGTAAAAATAGATTAAATATTGTTTCACTAATTATGAGATATATATGGGAATGATATGTGGGACAAGATCTCCATCTCTCCAAATGAGCATTTCCTTCTAAGGATGACTGAACTGAGGATTGATGTAGAGTGACACTCAGCTGTCTTCACACCAGCAACCTCCTTTTCCATTATACCTCTTTTGCCAACCCAGAAATCCTCAACTTTGGCCCTTATCAATTCACCACCCAACTTCATTCCCCTCCCTGGGTTTTAAAAACAACGGCTGTGTAATAAGTGTTTAGATGTTTAGGTTTAGAAACACCTAAGGTGCTTTATGGCCTGTGCGCTTCAAAAATGTCAAGGCCATGAAAGCAAAGAAAGACCCAGGAACTGTTCTAGACAAAAGAAAGTCTAAAGAGAAGTGACATCTGCATGCAGTGCTCACAACTCTAGATTTGATCTTGGAGCATATCCTGGAATGGGGGGAAACGGCTTCAAGGAGAATTGAAAATGGACTATATATTGGATAATAATGGATAATAATACTATAAGAATGTTAAATTTCATGAATCTGATCATTCTACTGTGGTTATGAATGAGAATGTCTTTTTCTTAGGAAAATAGTTGCTGAAGTATTTAGGGGTAAAGGGACATGACATCTGCAACTAACTCTCAAACAGTTAAAAGACATAGCAATATAAGGGAGAGAAGGAGTGACAAAGCAAATGCAGCAAAATGTTAATAGTGAATTGGGCAAAGAGTATACGGGACTTCCTAGCATGATCTATATAACTCTTCTGTAAGGTTCAAATTATTTCCAAATAAAAAAGCTTAAAAACGATTTAAAAGGAGAGTCCTCTGTTCCAAGACCCTGGACAGTATCACTGTCTGTAGTAAAAGAATATCCTACATTTGTTCACAGGGGCTTTCCTTTTAAAAACTATGCCAAGGAACTAATTTGACTATTCAAGTTGCAGCCAGAGAGGGTCTAGGCCTGCTGAATCTTCTGCTGCTAAGCTACAAGCTGCCCAAACTAAATGACTTCCTCCTCCAGGAACCAGCACCCTGTGTCTCCACTGGAGGGTGAGGAGACCTGTGCCCACAATCTTCCCCAGACCAGGATGGCTTCCTATCTATCACAGTTGGCCGATGTATCAGTCAGGCAACATGGAACACAACTATGAAGAGAGGAGAAAGGCATAAGACATGTCCCTGTAGTCAGGTTCAGCTGAAGAGATAAAATGAACACTTATGAAATGCACAGAATAATACGTGCTGAACTGGAAGGAACTCATACAAGGCACCATGAGAAAGACGTGTAGGTTTCAAGGAAGAGACAAGACCGGCTCATCCCTCGGAGGAGGGGGAGGACCTGGATTGTGTGGGCACTTTGGGAGTGAGCTGAACATGATGAGCACAGGCACAGAGCTGTGAAGGAGCAGAGTGAATCTGTGGAGCGGAGTGAGGAAGAAGATGTGCTACCTGGAAGTCAGGAGGTGAGGCTGTGGCTGGGGTGTGGATGGGAGTGGGAAGGGTCCTGCCAGGGTGTGGTGGCACTAAGGAATCCCAAGTGTGTGAGTTTTGTTAAGCTGTTTCTTCTGCCCCTGAGGCAGCCACAATGGAGAATGGGTTTCACAGTCAGTGCTCGACCTGCATTTCTGTTGATGACCAGCAGTTTCCCAAACCTCACTTTCCTCCAATTTGTGCATGTTAACTAGGCAGGGCCGGTGGGGGAACCCAGAGCACCTGGAGAGCTCCTTGGTCCCAGAGAGATACCACCATTGCCAGGCTGTGGCCAACTAACTTCCCGTACCTGAGGCCTGTCGACTATGGTGTGTACACGGATGGGCGACGGCGAGTGCACCGGCGTGCTGCTTCTGGCTGGCGAACCCTCCCGGCTTGATGCACCCCGGACAGGTGACCTGAATGGGGATGCCGCCCGCAGGGAGTCATCCCCCTGGATCTTGTGGTACACAGGCTGGTGGGTCTGGTATTCACCCTGCTGAGCTGGGTAGTGGGTCTTCTGGGCTTGATGAAAAGCGGGCTGGGCTACTGGTCGGGTGACGTTCTGCTCATGTATCACTGGGATGGGGATGTAGCCTCGGGGGAGCTGGTGACTGCCCAGGTTGCTCCTGCCAGAGGAGGGCAGGCTGGCCGAAGAGGATGAGGATGAGCAATCAGAGGCAGCTGGAGACTGGGACCGCTGCAAGAAACAAAGGGTAGAGGGCGTGGTCCCATGAGTGACTCCTTTGCCTTGGCATTCCGACCCCGCCTTCCATTGTGCACCTGCTCAGGGCAACCCATTTCCTAAAACCTCCCATGTGTCATTTTCAATTTTCAAAATGTAGTGTTAAGATTAAGAACTCGGCCGGGTGCAGTGGCTCAGCCTGTAATTCCAGCACTTTGGGAGGCCGAGGCGAGAGGATTGCCTGAGCCCAGGGGTTCAAGACCAGCCTGGGCAACTTGGTGAGACTCATCTCTACAATAAATCAGAAAAACTAGCCAGGCGCAGTGGTGTGCGTCTGTAGTTCCAGCTACTAGGAAGACTAAGGCAGAAGGATCGCCTAAGTCCAGCAGGTTGACGCTGCAGTGGCCGTGAGCATGCCACGGCACTCCAGCCTGGGCGACAAGAGTGAGACTCCAACTCAAAAAAAAAAAAAAAATCAGATTAAGAACTCTAGGATCGGAAGGCTGAGGCGGAAGGATCGCCGGAGCCCAGCAGGTCGAGGCTGTGGTGGCTGGGAGCGGCCACTGCACTCCAGTCTGGGCGACAGAGTGTGACTCCAACTCAAAAAAAAAAAGAACTCTAGGATCAAGAGGTTTAAATTCTTAGTAGTTCAATAGCTTTCTGAGCCTCATTTGAAATATAGAGAGCACCCTCCCCACATTGGGCCATTGTCAAGATTATCTAAAATCATCTGTGTATAAGCTTCAGCACGAGTCCAACACACAGGAAGCATTCAGTACACTGTATCTGTTGTTATTACACACCATCTCACTTCCTCTTTCTGTAACTCTCTACCAGTCTACAGAGAACTCAGTCAAACAACTGGAAGCTGCGTATGTCCTCTACGTAACCAGTGGCAGGCCAAATGCCTTTCCCTTCTGGGCCACCTTCTATTCACTTAGAAGATGAGGGCATTTCCCCGGCTAGTGTCTAAGGACCTTGTTAGCTTAAATTTGCTAAGACTTTTCTGACTGATGTGTCAGCTGGTACTCCTTCTTCAAGAAAGGAAACAGGCTCCCGGTATCCCACATAAACTATAACTTTTTACCCCCAAGCAAGCAGTGAAGCTAAACAAATTCAGATAGAGCTGAGAGGCAATCAACTCTGGGTGCAGACAGGAAATGAGAATTTGTGCTCAAGAACAACGCCAATAGATACAACGGGATGATCTGCAGACAGGAAAATGAAGAGGGTTTTACTGCTCGGGAATCCTATTAGAGATTCCTCAAATCTCAGTTAAGAACCAGATTAAGAATGATTTTTTTAGCTATTAATGCACTGAATCCATCAACACACTTCTGAAACGTTTGGCTTCAGGATTAAAACCCTAGCTTAAAGTAGCTGCATTCCTGACTCCTTAGTCTGAATTTCCTTTTAAACTATAGTACACCATAAGGGCAGGTATGGGATCTCATTTTCTTTTTTAAAGACAGAGTCCCACTTTGTCACCCAGGCTGGAGTACAGTGGCGCACTCATAGCTCATTGCAGCCTCAAACTCCTGAGGTTCAAGCGATCCTCCCACCTTGGCTTCCTGAGTATCTGGGGCCACAGGTAAGTGCCACCATGTCTGGCTAATTTATTTTTTATAGAGACAGGATCTCATTATATTGTCCAGGTTGGTCTTGAACCCCTGGCCTCAAGTGATCCTCTGCACCCAGCCTGGGGTCTTATTTTCATATCAGTATAGCTTTGAGATGATTTACCTGTAAATATTGTACCAAACGAAACAAGATACAGCTATTTCGGTGTTTCCGAAATAGAAAGCCCAGTGTGAATAAGGAGCACTTAAACTAGGAGCTGAGGGCCAGGCTTCTGGTCCCAGCTGTGTGACCTCTACCTGCATGTAACTGGACCAAGCAATTTACAGTTTATCCTTCTGAGCCTCCATTTTTAACTATAAAAATGAGCCATGCCCTGCCCACCTGAAAAACATCCCTATGAGACAGGGGGAGACATGTGGGCTGTCACCTTGTGTTTGCTGGGTGACCTCTGATAGTGCAGGCCAGGACCAGATGCCTTGCATGCTAACAGGTACCTGGGCCAGGGAACTGTCCTCAGGGGCTGGAGACCAGCCCAAGAAGCACAGCAGCTCACTCTCCCACAGGCCTGCAAGCCAGGCCTCTCCTTACCTCAGGTCCATGGGAGGCTGGAGGCTGGGCTGCCACAGCTGCTGCCACCTGTCCACACTGTTTATCTGGCTGGGTGGCTTCTGGCATGCCTCGCAGAGGTGACTGAGACCTCTGAGGAGCCACTGCTGCTGCCTCGGTTCGGAATCGCTGTGTCCCAGGCTGGGAATAGGCATGGAAGGGGTGTGGCTGCCGGTTCTCAGAGCCTTCATGGAGGACAGGAATGGGAATGTAGCCTGGTCGGAGCTGAGGGTACACAGGGTGGCCTTCCCTAGTGGACAGCAGCCTGGAGCCCTCACGGGAAGGGCCGTTGGCAGAGGATGAGGTTTCCTGAAATAAAAAGAGAAGAAACACAGACTGGTTAGAAACTGGGAAGAAAACATCCCTGCAGAGGAAACAGTGTGGTGCTGAGCACTCTGATCCTTCTGAGCGATTTGGACCCTGAAGTGTCAGTCAGCTCCATGGCCCTCTGCTTCTTTCTAAGCCCTGCACCCCATGGAGGCTGCTGTTAACCGCAGTTTAAGAATTAGAGCATTAGCTGGGTGCGGTGGCTCACACCTGTAATCCCAGCACTTTGGGAGGCAGGGGTGAGAGGATGGCCTGAGTCCAGGAGTTGGAGACCAGCCTGGGCAACTTGGTGAGACCTTGTCTCTATGATACATCAAAATATTAGCCGGGTGTGGTGGTGTGCACCTGTGGATCCAGTTACTTGGAAGACGTGAGGTGGAAGGATCACCTGAGCCCAGCAGGTTGAGGCTGTGGTGGCCGTGAGTGTGCCACTGCACTCCAGCCTGGGCAATAGAGTGAGACTCCGACTCAAAAAAAAGAATTAGGGGCATCAGGAGAAAGCATGTGAGCCAAGGTATCTGTTGAGCACAGAAGTCCCAATTCCCCAAACTGGTAAGACAAGTTTCTTTCCTGGGTGACAAAGGGCAGCAGTGTACATAGGAGTGCTGCTGACTATCTCCCAAATTTCCAGAGACCCCAATCAGAAGGTAATCCCAAGGAGTAGGATCAATTCCAACCACTAAATTATAGCAAGTCTCCCTGCTTCCCAAAGGCCTCAGATTTCCCAACCATACAGAGTTTGTATTGGGCCCAAACACAGAACATGGTTTGGAAATCTTTGCAGGCAAGTGAGGTTGGAGGGCAAGGGCTGCCTCCCCAGAAGTATTGTTAGAACAAGATGCAAGAAAGGGAAATACACAGGAATGCAGAAGCAGCCCTGGATGGGAACAAAACCCAGGATTAACTGTGCTAGCCTTATAACGAAGATTCTTTGCTTGGCCAAACTTGATAAAGTCAGGTTTCCAAACCTTCTCCTAGGTCCAGCTGCTACTATCTCGTTTAGAGGTAACCACTATTCTGACTTCAATCACTGGCAATTGATTAACCTTGTCCTTC
>CAUYQG010143267.1:0-27585 GCA_963574415.1 Tarsius wallacei | reverse complement strand
ACACGATGGAATACTATGCAGCCATAAAGAAGAATGACATCATGAATTTCGCAGCAACCTGGATGGAACTAGAGTCCATAATACTGAGTGACCTCTCACAAAAACAAAAAACTAAGTATCACATGTTCTCACTCATATAGCAGACCTTGATCATCCAACGTATTACCACAAGAAAATGACTGACAGTGGTGGGAAACTAGGGGGGGGGAGGGGGAGGGGGATGGGATTAATGGTGGTGGGTATCTGTCTGGGGATGGGGAGACACCTCTTATCAACAAGGGTACCTGAACGAGACATTTTTGTATGCCTAACCCCTAACTGTACCCCACAATAACATAATAAATAAAATAAAATAAAATAAAATAAAATAAAATAAAAAGAAAGAAAGCATGAGTCCAAAAAAAAAAAAAAAAAGAAGTTCTAGCTAGAGGAATCAAATAAGAAAAGAAATTCAGGGGTATCCAAATAGAAAAAGAAGAAGTCAAGTTATTCCTCTTTGCAATGATATGATCCTAAACTTAGAAAATTCAAGAGAATCTGTCTAAAATCTCCTTGCACTGATAAAGGACTTTGGCAAAGTTTCAGGGTACAGAATAAGTGTGCAAAAGACAGTCACATTCTTATACACCAATAACAAACAGGAAGATAACCAAATAAAAAGCAGAAACCCATTCACAATAGCCACACACAGAAATAAAATATCTCGCTCTCTTCCTAACTAGAGAAGTGAAAGACCTTTACAATGATAACACTACTAAAAGAAATCAAGCCGGACTCGGTGGCTCAGCCTGTAATCCCGCGCCTTGGGAGGCTGACACGGTGAGTGAATTGCCTGAGCCCGCGGGTTCGAGACCCGCCTGGGCAGGCGAAACCTCATCTCTACAATAAATCAAAAAAAATTAACCGGGCGTGGTAGCGCACGCCTGTAGTTTCGGTTACTCCGAAGGCTGAGTCGGAAGGATCCCCGGAGCCCAGCAGGTCAAGGCTGTGGTGGCCGGAAGCAGCCACTGCACTCCAGTCTGGGCGACAGAGTGAGACACCAACTCAAAAAAAAAAAAAAAAGAAATCAAAGATGACACAAACAAATGGAAAAGTATTTCATGCTCATGGATTGGAGGAATCATCATTGTTAAGATGTCCATCCTACCAAAGGAAATCTACAGATTCAATGTTCTAC
Organism: Tarsius wallacei; assembly: GCA_963574415.1. NCBI lineage: Eukaryota > Metazoa > Chordata > Mammalia > Primates > Tarsiidae > Tarsius > Tarsius wallacei. Next base: position 26,408 of record CAUYQG010143267.1, on the reverse strand, counting down.
CCATTAAATTACCAACATCCTTCTTCTCAGACTCAGAAACAATACAGAAATTCATATGGAAACATAAACGACCATGAATAGGCAAAATAATCCTTAACAAAACAAACAAAGCAGGTGATATCATACTTCCAGGTTTTAAATTTTACTATAAGTCTAAAGTAATCAAAACAGCCTGGTATTGGTACAAGAACAGGCATACAGATCAATGGAACAAGATAGAAATTCTGGAAGCAAAGCCTCAATTTCTCAACCAACTCATCTTTGACAAAGCCTCCAACAACAACCACTGGGGAGAGGTGAACCTATTCTGTAAATGGTGCTGGGAAAACTGGATGACCACATGCAGAAGAATGAAACAGGACCCCTACCTATCACCATACAGAAAAAGCAACCAAATGGATCAAACACCTAAATGTAAAACCTCAAACAGTAAGAATCTTAGAAAACGCAGGAGACACCCTTATGGAAATTAGAATAGGCAGTCAATTCCTGATCAAAATTCCAAAAGCCCATACCATAAGAGGTAAGATATACAAGTGGAACCGCATCAAACTGAAAAGCTTCTGAAAAGTAGAGGCAGTCATCAAGAGTGGGGAGACAGTCCACAGAATGGGAAAATAAAATATTTGCCAACTGTATATCTTACGAAGGCCTAACATTCAGGATCTACAAGGATCTCAAACACACCAAAAGGAAAAAAACAAACAGTCCCATTAAAAAGACTTGGATAGACACTTCTCAAAAGAAGATATACATGGGGGTAACAGACACATGAAAAAGTGCCCAGCTTCACTCATCATCAGAGAAATGCATATCAAAACCACACTGAGATAACACCTAACTCCAGTAAGAATGGCCATCATTAATAAAACAAAAACAACAGATGCTGGCGAGGATGTAGAGAAAAAGGAGCACTACACTATTGGTGGGAATGCAAACCGGTTCAACATCTATGGAAAACAGTGTGGCAATTTCTAAAAGAACTAGAAATTTATCTTCTATATGATCCAGCAATCCCCATTTTGGGAATATACCTGAAAGAACTTAAATCACTCTACAGAAATGTTGCCTGCACACACATGCTCATTGCAGCACTATTAACAATAGCAAAAACATGGAACGAACCATGCTGCCCATCTAAACTGAACTGGATAAAAAAAGGTTGCCTACAGCCGCAGGCAACAGACCCTCCTGTAGTTGCTCTGCTTGTTGTGCCTTTACAACTACCTTTTCTTTAATAAATCTACCTTTCCTAGTTAAAAAAAAAATGTGGTACATATACATGATTCAATCTTATGCAAACATAAAGAAGGACATTCATCTGGACTTCACAACAACTTGGATGGATTTAGAATCTATCATACTCAGTGATCTATCACAGAAACAAAGAACTGAGTACCACATGTTCTCACTCATAAGCATACCCAAAACATTTAACGTAATACAATAAGAAAGGGATTGGTAGTGGCGGGACACTGCCAGGGTACCTGATCTCAAGCCACGTGAAGTGGTGACCAAAGGGGGTCCAAACTTTACCTGCATGATGACCACTTTTATATCTAAATCTTAATTATACCCCACATCTTTAAAATAAACAAATAAAAAATACAATAAAATAAAAACATACACAAAAATAAACTCCAAATAGATTGACAATTTAAACATAAGACCTGAAACATTAAATTAATGAGAGAAAACTTATAGAAAAAGCTATACAGCATTAGCTTTGACAATTATTTATTGGGTGTGACACCAAAAACACAAAAATCAAAACCAAAATTAGACAAGTGAAAAAGCTTCACAGCAAAGGAACTAATAGAATGAAAAGACTACCTACAAAACTAGTGAAATTTTTGGAAGACATATATCCAATACAGGTAATCCTTATATATGGTTTGCAAATATATATAAGGAACTTCTACAACTCAATAGCAAAAACTACAAATAGCCCAATTTAAAAACGGACAAGAAACTCCAATAGGTATTTTTCAAAGAAGAAAAAGCTGGCCAAAAGATAGAGGAAAAGATGCTCAACATCACTGAACAGATAAATTATAATGAAAACCATATGTCTTTGGATGTCTATTTTCAAAAAGAAAAAGTGTTTGTGAGCATGTGAAGTTGGAATCTTAGAGTATGATTACAGGTGTGAATATAAAATGGTACAGCTGCTTTGAAAAAGAATATGGAGATTTCTTTAAAAATTAGAAATAAAATTACCATGTGGCTAGATTATCTCATTTTTGGTTATATATTAAAAGGATTGGAATCAGGGTTTCAAAAGACATCTGCATTCCCACGTTTATCGTGGCATCCACTATAGCCAAGGTATAGAAACAACCTAAATGTCCATTGACAGATGGGTGGACAAAAATCTTTGGTCTCTATATCTAGGGGAATATTATTAAGCCTATAAAAGAAGGAAATCCTACCATACATGACAGCATGGACAAATATGGAGGACATAATATTAAATGAAATAAGCTAGTACTGAACAACAAATAACTTCATGATTCCACTTATATGAGGTATCTTTAAAAAAAATTATTCTTTATATTTGCATATCTTTGATTAGTAGTAAAATTGAGCTTTTTGTATAATATAAACACTATTAATTTTCTCTTATATTTAATGGCAAATATGTTAAAATATTTTACTTATTTCTGTAAGGTGTGATTCTCAAATGTGTTAGAATATTTCCTAGTTGTTTTTCCTTTACAGTTGTTTTAAGTGTGTGTGTGTGTGTGTGTGTGTGTGTGTGTGTGAACATTTGTATGTGTGTATAATTCAACATTTAGAAGTTTTTACTATTCAAGTAGTCAAAAGCAATTGGCTTATTACTTTTTGGTTTTGGTTTTTGGTTTCGTACTTAGAAAACCTTTCTCTATCAAAAATTATATTTAAAAAATCTAGCATCCTCGAAAAATAATCAGTACATAGAAATTCTTGGAAGACTCTAATTTATGTCTTAACCAGTAAATTTTATCAGTAAATATTTTCACATTTCTAAATCATAAAAGGAATTCTAGAAATATTTTTAGAAGAAATAATTAATTCTTAGAAATTTGTGAGAGTTTGTTAGCTTCACAAAATGACCATTTGGTAAGAAATATATTTGAGAATAAAAGACTGCTAGGTTGCTGTTCAGCTTTTATCTACGCCTGGAAGCATGAAGCAACCAATATTTGAAAACAATATCTCACAATTTAATATGTTTCATTGGGAGTCAAATATCTATTAAACCTGCAAAAAGGCCTAATCCTTGCGTTAATATGAAAAATGTAACAGAAGTTCCAATTGATCATAAACGTTTACCTGTATTGTGGAGCATACAGGTTATTTTCATAAGTCACTTAAAATTTGTTTATGGAAGAGAAAACAGAAGTTCCTAGTCTTTTAAGCAAAAACTTATTCTTTTTTTTATTAGATGTTGCTTGCAATGAAATATGTTTAAATGTCAACTATTCACTAAATCTACATAATACTAGGTATAAAACAAATTCTTGATTTGAATGAAAAGAGTAGATTATTTACACTGTAAATTTAAAAATTCTTTTTTACTCAGTTACAATTTGACATTCAGTAGAATAGGATAAAAATACTTAGCCATGTACATATAATGATGTAAGGTCATTTGTTACTGGTACTATGATGTTGATAAAACTTGTTAGGATCAGATTCACAAAAACTTGAAATAAGCAAAACATGTATAATAAATCTTTTAAAATTCCAGTTGAAAATTAATTTCCAAGCCAGGCATGGTAATTCCAGCACTTTGGAAGGTGGAGGCGAGAGGATTGCCTGAGTCCAGGAATTCAACACCTGTATGGACAACTTGGAGAGACCTTATCTCTACAATCAATCCAAAAATTAGCCAGGCTTGATGGTGTGTGCCTGTAGTTCCAGCTACTTGGAGGCCTGAATCCAGCAAGTCGTGGCAATGCCATAGAGTCAACGTTCCATAAAAGGCAGAAAGTGAAGCACTGCCTTGCAGGATGGAAGACATTGTGACTGTGCCATGAGACGACTGAAGAATAATTGTGATTCGGAGAAAAAAATGTGGCAAGTAAGAAAGACAATAGAGCTTAAAGAACAATATAAAGAAAAATACAGCTTTTATTCATTGCAATATTTCCTGTTGTGAAATTGCTGCTGCTTCTTTAGGCTGAAGGCTTTGGTTTCATTAACGAGTTATGCTATAGATAGTGTTACGCCAGTAGATCAGGCATCAATTAATTTATTTTTTCTATCTCTTTCAAGAAGTGCAAACCAGAGCAGTTATTTTCTCTAAAAGGATCTGAGGAAAATTCTTCTGAGCTGCAAGATTCCAAAAACCATAAGGATTCTCATGTGTAATTCAGAATAAAGTTCCTCCATGGAGCTTTTAAACATGCTTTATATTGACTAGAAAAAGAAGCATCTCCTTGCCTGCTTTCTTCCTGTTCCTCCAAGCTCTAGAAGTATCCTTATGGTACAGGCAATTTTTTTTTGTTTTGAGATGGTTGCTTGCTGTGTTGCCCATGTTAGACTCGAACCCCTGGATTCAAGCTATCTTCCCACTTAGGCCTCTGGAATAGCTGGGACTACAGTTGGACACAACCACTTCTGGTCTTGGTGCAGGCATTCCACATCTTCCTTTATTTTGAACCATCTAGCTATCTTCTAGTGGCCACCAGATCCTGCAGGAATCTTGTTTGGTCACTCTTATTCATGGAAGCCTCTTCTTTTCAGGAAGCAATCTCATCATATTGGCCTATTTTTAATGTTGCTTGTTCCAAAATCTAACCTCAACGTTTTTAATTAAAAATGTTTTGCTAGAATTGCCTCTCATTACTTCCCATATTTTTTCACAGAAGGAAAAAAATGCATATCCTTTTCTTATGCCTCATTAAGTGCATTTCAGTCTGCATAATATTTACAAAAATTTATCTGTGTCTTTGATAGATATATTTTATTGTTTTCCATACTGCACACAACATGTCTCCTTTATGTTTAATGAGAAACAGCTTTAAGCTTTTCCAAGGTATTTTGAGAAATATAGTGCCATGTATCTGTAGATTATTATTTCTGAACATATATTCTAATCTGATTTTAAATAGGAAAGCAGGCACATGTGAAAATGCTGAGACAAAAAGTCATCCACTAGCACTAGTAGTCATCAAACATAATGAGAGGAAACACATGTTACCCAAACACTTAACAAATATCTATTGAAAATTACCTCAGGACCAAGAATGCCATCAATAAAGAGCAAGATGGAGTTCCTGTCCTGTATGCAATAGAGTCTAGAAGGGAAGAAGAAACAGCAAGCATTTTATATTATGAAAAGATAAGTGGGAGGAATTAATGCATATTTCCAAAGGGAGCATAGAGAAAGCAGTAAATTCAATCTCTAGAATTAGGAAATGTATCAGTAGAAACCTCATGTTGGTTTCTTAATCTATCTTTGTGGGAAAACCAAATGGAAAACCTCAGAAACCTTCATCTGCCTTGCAGCCATGACAACATTGACTTGAGGAAATTGAAGATGTTAGTGTCAGCCTCAAAGAGCTAAGGAACAAATGAGTGGTGGGTGCCGTCATATGGGCACTTATTAATAATCTAGACCCCAAATCCATTTGGATCCTGGATGATTACTATAGATTACTATAAATCCAGCCAAGAATTAGATCAACTGCAGATCTATTTTATTGTAGATCAATAGCAGATTCTGTGTTAGATCTGGCAACCTTGATAGAATAGATAAAAATCACCTCAGTTGTGTGGTATGTGGTCACTGATCTAGTTACAATTTCCTTTTATACTGCTAACTGCTGAAATTAAGAAGAAAAATAGCTCCTTTTTTATATGCAACAGGTAAAAGTATTCATTAACAATCTTGGTTAAGTACTGTGCTATCACTCTTCCTTTCTATCACAGTAATCTAGTGTATCCACAGTATTCTCCATCCAAAGTAAATGACACACTTTAATATTCTGTGCTCTCATTGCTGATAAGGAAGCATCATGCTTAGTCAACAACATCGGACTATTGAAGCTGAGAATGCTATTAAATTCATTTTTTGTGTTACTGAAAAAGTTGTCAGCTTAGTGTTGGGTATAGAGCACAAAAGCATTGTTGCAAAAGTCCAGGTTGTAGCAAAACCTGACCTGCCACTTGAGTCCTATGACCCTGGAGATCTTATGATAACATGCCTGTAATGAAAGACAATGTTTTGTAAAATGTATAGCAATCCCAAGAGTAGAATTGTACAACATAGACTTCTAGCTTTTGAGCTAAGTCACCTCCAGTGAAAACTTATATGACTTTCAAAAATCTAATGCTAATGTGCTGGAAATACCCATCCTCACTCCTGTAAAACAGTAGTTTGATCTCATATGCTGATATTTTAACATATATGGAGATCCTCTTTGACCTAGGTTTGTTGAAGAGATTGTTTTTTGGTTTTTATTTTTATTTTTTCTTTTTCTTCTTTTCTCTTGCTATCCTAATTCTGTGATTTATAAGAGCATTTATCTTTGCCATAAAATTCATTGCCATCACCAAAATGTGTATTTCAGAAGACTCACACTAAACCAGAAAGACACTCTCAAATAGTAGTAAAACATATTTTTGACAATTATTATCTCAATTTATGACACATGAAATATGTTTTAGGAAATATGCCTTATGAAATGAGGTATTATATAATAATTTATATTCTATTCTATTGAGGCTATTATCTTTGAACTGTTCACTTTGTATGTCCATAACACCACATACAATATTTTGTAAAGATTAGCTTTGTCAAATAACACTGAAATAATAAAGACAGAAAATGTGGAAAAAGAGAAGTAGAAGGGAATGGGGCATGCAGGAAGGCGAAAAGAAAAGAAGAGAGCAATATATTTTTCAGATAATGTGCAACTTACAATATAGCATTTCACCAAGTCACTAAGATTGATTCGATATTATTTTAGGCCCTTTTAATAATTTTTCCATTAAACTTATCTATGTTGTTCATGTTGCCTTACAGTTGCAACAACCCCCAAATTTCTCCTCTTTACATTAGACATTTTAAAACATAAATTTTGTATCTCAGAGTATGTTTAAAGACATCATTAATTTAAGTTTCATTATGCATTAAAAATGTTTTCTCTATTCAGTTATTTTGAATTATTTATTATAATAATATTCTTATTTTGTTTACAGATATTGGCAGGTTTCTTTTCATTTCTTTTTTTCAGGACTCTGATTTACATATATGTATCCCATAAGCCATATTTCCTGTAAAGCTAAACAAACTTTGCTTAGATTGTACATAATTTTAATATCTTAGAATGACCCAAGCTAGTTGAGCTCTTGTTAATTTTAAAATTATATTTCATTCGTATTTCTTTATATTTTATTATTTAAATTCAATTATATATATATATAATATATATATATATAATATGTGTGACAACATTTAGTCATATGATGCTTGCCAAATAATATGTATTTTCTTCTCCTAATTGATAAGGTCATCTATTCAGGGCAGCAAAGATTACAATACACAACCTTGGCATGAACACTTTTCCACAGCGTTCTCTAAACTACCATTGTTTTACATTTAGCAAACTAGTTTTCATATACTTTATAAATATACTTACTAAATGTAAATATGAAAATCAGTTTATAAAGTGAGACTTTGAAAAGTTTGGTTAGATCTGATATGGCATGTGCTACTGCTTTATTACTTGACATAATTGAGGAATAATCCCATTAATCATTGAAATAGTCATTGGCACTTGTTTATTTTCTGATAATTCAGGACAAATTACAAGTGATCTTATTTCTTTAGACTTCTAGGAAAGACAGGCCAGAGTTGAGGGTGCAATTATCTTAAAATTCTCAAGAGTTTCTCTGAGTGAAGATGCTTGTATTATTAGCAACAAAATGTTGGCTGATCAATCCCCAAATTACAAGCTCAGTCCATTAAAGTGTATTTCTCACTCACTTCACTCTGCAATTAATGTAAACAGAAATTGATGGATTTGCTTTCAGCAATAACTGAGAGATTTAGTTTTTTCAACTATTACCTTTATCATAGGGTGCTTTCTGTTCAGCCAGGGAATGGAGGCAGAAGAAAGATAATCATACATGGGGTTTTCAATGGCAAAATCTGGATGATGCACATATCACTTCTGTTCTTGTATCACTAAACACAACTTTAACCCACAGCCTCATACAGCCTTTAACAGAATAAAGGAGGCTGTAAAATGTCTTCTAGGTGAGATCAGAAGAAGAGAACACAGTCGTTTGCTGTCTCTGCCATGATGCTAGACAATTCTTTTTTTATTAAGATGTCAACCATTGACATTTCTTAAGAATATCATTTTTTACATGTAATATTCTTTTTTAGTTTAGAATAGTTTTAGATTTATAGAAAGGTTACAAAAATATTTCCGAGTTTCCACATATATCACATCCAATTTATCCTATTAATATTTTGCATTAATATGGCACATTTTTCACAATTAATAAAACAACATAAATACATTCTTATTAACTGGATTTGTTATTGAGCAAATGGGCTTCCTACCTAATGCACACAGAAGCCAATAACTATGGCACTTATTTTTGAGAAAAGGAAGGCTCTATTGAAAAACTGATCATCAAGGAGACAGGAGTGAACTCAAATCTGTCTCCCCTTTTTGAGCCTAGGGCAAATTTATGGGCTTGGAGCACAAGGAAAATAGTTTGGGAATGCTGGCTTGGCAGCATCTGCTTGGGGAACTTTAAATCTGACCATTTGAGGTAAGGTATGTGGAGGCAAATTTTAGCATACCATCATCATTACTTTGTTTTGTTTTTGAGCACTCTTTTACTTTCTGACTCTATAAGGTACACCAGTATCATTTTGTGTATTGCTTCCTTGGTCCTAGAATCAACCATTTCTTCAAGGAGGCTGGTATAATTTAATGGAGAAGAATTTTAAAAAACAAAACCTTGGAGCTCAGTTCTGTCTTTTCTGCTGGGGTAATGTTCCTAGGCCATCTTAACAGACACAGCAAGGAAATATATGCATGCATACTGCTGAAAAAAATTCCAAAATCTTTATAATATTTAAGAAGGATTTTTTTTTCCTGAGAAAAATGTGAGTGACCTAGGCATGTGACACCATCCCAAGAACTCCTGAGGATATATGACCAAGGTGGTTGACTTACAGTCTGTTTATGTACACTTGAAGAAGACAGAAATCACACACACACACACACACACACACACACACACACACACACTCCAAACATAAGTCAAAACATGTGAGATTTATATTGGTTTGGCCCACGATGGCAGGAAATCTCCAAGTGGGAGTTGGCAGGTCATAGGTAGATGCAAAGATTTCCTCGTTGGCAATTAGTCACAAGAGTTAGGCTCTGGCTAAGCAATTCTAAAATCAGTGAAGGACACGCTGAGTTGAGATAAGAGACGATTTGAGAAGTCAACTTCCTTGATACCTGGATGAGGCCTCATAGTTGACAGCCCTGACAGAGCCTGAGAAAGCCCTGATAGTAAAGGGGGGAAGTTTCACTGTTTCATTGGTGGTTTTAAAAATGTGGTAAAATGCGCCTAATATAAACTTTACCATCTTGACTACTTTTATGTGTACAGTTTAGTAATGTGATATATATTTATATTGTCATACAACTTATTTCCAAAACATTGTTATCTTGAAAAACTGAAATTATACACTGTGGGGGCTCAGAGAACAATACACCAGAATGAAGCTCTCAGAGTCAGCCTCAGAAGCAAAAGCTTTTCTCTGTCTTTCTGTCTCTCTGAGGTTAGCCATCGAAAGTAGAACCCATCCTTCCCAAGGTGGGTCATAGAAACCAGAACACTTTTTCCCAAAAGCCAGATATAAAACCTAAAAATATTCTATGTAAAAATTGGCTGTAAAGAAATTATCTGACCTGCCTTATTTGATTAAGTCATAGATTCTTATTCTGGAGAGACCCCTACACCAAATTAAGGATTGCTGCCCAGAGAGGCCAAGTAGGATCTAGACAGACAGGCCTTTTTGACTTTCCCAACTTGATCTATTAGCATGATATCACACCCTTTTTGTCCAATCATATTTCTACATGACTGCCCATACTTTTTGAACCTAAGCATAAAAATGGACAATTGTTCCTGTATCTTTGGGTCTTCATTATGAAGGCTCCCACGTATACATGTTAAATAAATGTGTTGCCTTTTCTATTAATCTGCCTTCTGTGAGGGGAATTTTCAGTGAATCCTCAGAGAAGAATCCTGAGGAAGGCTCTCCCTTGGCCCCTACATTACGCATTACACAAGTCCCCCTTTTCCTTTCCCCTTACCACTGGCAACCACCACTTTATTTTCTGTTTCTATAAACTTGACTGCTCTAGATATCTAATATGTTATAGTTTTAGTGTGTTTTACAAAGACATATCAGAAACAATTTTTTAAAGAAAAAAACATTTATTTGGTTCTGCAGGCTGTACAGGAAATGTGACCCAGTATCTGCTTGTGGTAGGGATTCAATCTGCCTCCACTCAGAGTAGGAAGCAAAAGGGAACTGGCCTGAAGAGATCACATGATGTGAAAGAAAGAGCAAGCCAGATAGAGAGAGAGAGAAAGAGAGAGAGAAGGGAGGTGCTAGTGTCTTTTAAACAACCAGCTCTTCTGGGAACTAATAGGGCAATAACTCATTACTATGAAGAGAGTCCCAAGGTGTTCATGAGCCACTTCCAACATTAGGGGTTGTATTTCAACATGAAATATGGTGGGTCAAACAAACCAATCTATAGCATCACATAAATAGAATCATATAGTATGTGTTTGTGACTTATATCACTTAGTATAATGGGTTCAGATATCATACCAGTTGTAGCATGTATCATAATTTTGTTTCTTTTTAAGCCTGAATAATATTGCTATAGATGTGGATATAAATACCAACTCATCACATTATGGACACTTGAATGACTTTTGTGAATAATGCTGTAATAAACATGGGTGCATGGACAAATATTTCTTCAAGAACTTGCCTTTGGGTCTTTCAAATATACATCTATGGTGAAATTAATGGATCATATGGTAATTCTATTTTTAGTGTGTTGAGAAAATGGCTATGCTTTTTTCCTAAGCAGCTGCACCACTTTACATTCCTGCAAACATACACAAGGGTCTGTAGATGCAGATGCTTGTAATGTTAGAAACATTCTGTGTTAAGTGATAAATACCCAAACTGCATCATTGGTCTATAAAAACATATTTTTTGCTCATGTCATCATTGGATTAAGATAAGCAACAATCACTCTGTTGATTGTGTCTTTTGTTACAAAAAGTTTTCAATTTTTATGTTGCCCAACATGTTTATTTATACTTTTGTTGCCTGTGTTTTCTGTGTCATATTAAATAAATCATTGCCAAATCCAATGTCATAGAGCTTTTCTTGTATGTTTTCTTCTGAGTTTTGTATTTTAGATCTTATGCTTCAGTCTTTGATCCATATTGAGTTTACTTGTGTACATTTTGTAAAATAAAGGTCTAATTTTATTTTTCTGTATGTGAATATCAAATTTGCCAACACTATTTGTTGAAGACTCTTTATTCATTTAATATGTTTTCCAATCTTGTGGCAATTCACTTGACTGTATCTGAGAGAAGTTATTTCTGTGGTTAATTTCTTGAATCTCTGTTCTATTATATGGGTATGTATGTCTACCTTTATGCCAGTATCACACTAGTCTGATTAACACTAGTTTGATTACTGTAGTAGTGTGATAAGGTTTTTAATGAGGAAGTATGGCTCCTCCAACTTCATACATATTTATCAAATTTGTATTGGCTATTAAAGTTCCCATGATATTATAAATTTAAAAGTGATTTTTTTTTCTGCATCTTCAAAATGTTTTGGTAGGGGTTTGATAAGAGTTGCATTGTCTACAGACCACTTCTGGTGGATTAACATCTTAAAATACTAAATCTTCCAATCCATGGACATGAATGTCTTTCTACTTGTTGTATACTCTTTATTTTTTTCAGCAATGTTTCATAATTTTGAGTGTACACATCTTTAACCTCCTTGGTAAAGTTCATTTCCATGTATTTTATTCTTTTTGATATTATTGTAAACAAAACTATTTTATTAATTTCTTTTATGATTGTTCACTGTTGGTGTCTAGAATCACCATTGAACTTTGAGTTTTGATTGTGTATCCTGCAAATTTTCTGTACTTGTTCATTAGTTAGAAAAATAAACTTTTTGTGGAACGTTTTAGTGCCATTTGCAAATAAAGATAAATTTACTTCCTTTTTAATTTGGGTGACTTTTCTGTCTTTCTTTCTTTCTTTCTTTTTTTTTTTGTCTAATTATTCTGGCTAGGACTTCCAGATTTATGTTGAATAGTAGAGGCAAAACCAGACATCCTCCTTTTGTTCCTGTTAAAAAACAAACAAACAAGCAAACAAACAAAAACTTTTAATCTCCACCATCAATCATCATGTAGCTGTGTGCTTGCCATGTATAACCTTTATTGTTGTGGAGTTTGCTTCAAAATCTAGTTTACTGAATGTTTTTATCATGAATATTCTGTTGAATTTTGCTAAATGCTTGTTAAGTTCAATCAAGCTGATTTTTTTAACAGAATTATGTTTATTTTATTAAGATGGTATATTAAATTGATTGATTTTTATATGTTGAAATATCCTTGCATTCCAGGAATAAATCCCTCTTGGTTATAGCATATAACTGTTTAAATGAGCTGTTGAAATCTGTTTGCTGTTCTCGCATTGAATATTTTAGCATTAGTTTTCATCATGGATACTTCTTTATATTATAAAACTTTGACTTTCTAGAGTGTAAAACAATGAAGAAAAATCTATTAATTGCATTAGTATTTCACCTATTTTTGAAAGAGAATAAATTGAAAATAAGATTGTTAAAATTCTACGCAATACCCAATCCTGCACTGCTGATAGTTAACTGAAAAAAAAAATCTAAAAATCTATGGCTTACTACATACAATACACCAGCATTGCTACAACTCTCCTTCCTAAGTTAACTCTGAAGATCCGTGATTACAAAATCTACACTCACACATACTTATTTCCTGTCCCCTGGGAATTTTTCTCATATTTCCATCTCCATGTTTTTTCTTGTGCTCCTTTCTGGTTCTGGGGCCTCCTCCCTTTTTCCTCATCTGTTTATTTTGCACCTCATTTGAGGTCCAGTTGATATATGAGCCATTTATGGACTCTCCTCTGATCCACAGGGTTATCTATTTTTCCAAAGCAGAAATGTTTTGTATTCTCTCCAAAGTCCAGTTTTCCCAAGGACAAAGAACTCATCACATAACTATGAAATTTCAATACATTTTTTTAATTGGTAAAAATATTGCTTTTCTATAAATTTTCTTTTTTCCTGTCTTCTGTAAATTTTTTTAAAAGTGTAGTCTTTTATTTTTCTGTTTGCAAAGGAGCCCTCCAAAAATTTGTAATGTTATTATAAATGTCTTAAGTTACTATTTTCCAGGATAAACTCATTCATTCATCCTTATGACATGATTTATAGACTCTTCCATACCCAGTCACCGGCTTCTTGATGTACTATAATTATGTTTATCTGGTGTAATAAAGTAGTAAGGACATCTCCAATGATGTAACTAAATGGAGAAATATATTTCAATTCATGAATGAGAAAACTTGATGTCATAAAAATGTCAAATCATTCACAGCCTTGTAAAATTTCAATAAAATTATAATCTCAATGTAGGATTCTAAAATTAATCGATAAAAATAATTCCTGAGGAAAATATAATGACATTTCTAAAGGATAAGCAAATGAATTAAACCAAATATCACTTAAATACCATAATTAAAATAATTTTAGCTAAAAAATAAACATAGTTTAATTGTATATGCATTAATGTAAATAATGTTATCTACATATTTATGTAAATAAATATGAGTAAAAGATATTTCAAATTAGTGGCATAGGGAAACAGTCCCTCATATACAATGAAGGATACTGACTACTTATTTGAAGAATAGATAAAATTTGAGTCATAAATTATCCCACTCAGTTCAATAAATTTCAGAATACCTATATATAAAGGGGAAACAAACCTAAAGAAACATAGTATAGATGTCAGTTCTTCAGTTTGTGCCCTTGATTCTGGGTCTTCTGGAGCTTTCATGGGCTTTGTTACTGCAATTATGTTCTCCTTTCTTACTGGACGATTACCTTCATTATCAAATTGTATCTCAGATTACACATGTTTAATACCCTCCCTTGAGAGTTCAATTGCTTTATTACCCCCTCGTTCTTTTTTTCCCCCCACTTACAGCATAAGAGGAACCTCTTCAAAAGTTTTCTATACCCTTGCCTCCAATTCCTCAGCATCCATTTCCATCATACTTACAGCCTGTCAAAGGCTTTGGCAAAGTTTCTGCCTTAATTGTCATCAGTCTTTCAGCAACATTTGACATTGTGGACCTATTCTCTTGATCATTCCCTTCTCCACTTTTCCATGAGCCCACATTCTCCTACTTTTTCTCCAAATGTCCTGGCTGTCAGGACCTCCTTTCTCATAACTTTAAATTGTATATGCCCTCTAAACTGTTTCAAGCCTTATTTATTTTTTTGTTTTTTATACTTTGCTCTTTGACAAAGATGGATGATTATATGCTATGACAAAACACCTGAAGTATATAGCAAAGTTTCCAAGGAACTACTGGATGAAATGCAACTGTTCAAAAACATGTTCAGTGCTGAAAATGTTATCTATGTCTAGGCTCAAATAGGGTATGCCTGAAATGAAAAATGCTATCTTTATAAATATCATTGTTAAAATACTTCTCAACAGGCATTGCCATATAATAGTTTTAACTTTAAGAATGTACCATACAGTATTCTTTCACCACTACTCTTTAATATTTTATCTATTATTGATGTGTTCTTTGAGTAAGGCATCATAATTTCCCTAAATATCTAGAATATACAAAATATTTCATAAGCATACTGCTTTACTTCTGTAATTTACTGCTGGTAGCTCAGTTCTTTATCCATATATTTAAATGCATACATTATTCATTTTAATGCCGTACTGACACAGCTTAATAATGGCATAACCAGACATAACCTCTACAAAGTACTCAGAATACTAAAGGTTAGTCTGCATGCTTCACCTTCTTCCCTTATATGTCCGTATTCAACTCACTCTATTTTATGCAATTTCCCTTTAATAATTTCTCAAATATAGGTCTCACAGAGTGTTAGGCTATATGAAAATCTTTTCAGACATTGTAGTGAGCCCACAATTGCTATTCACTTAGTTTCTCATATTACTCGTCAAATTCCAGAAGAGGGAGAAAAGTTTAAATGATACAAACCATTCCATGTATATATATGTGTGTGTGTATATATATATATATATAAATTAAATACCTGGCTGCCCCATTTCTTTCCGTTGTTTTGCTTTCCTTATATACACTTTCTTTCAAGGTAATCTCATTTAGTTCCATGATTTTAAATATCACATGTATTTCTCAGGGTTTCCTACTTTAAACCTGTAATTTAGTATCTCTTAGGCATCACCAACTTATCACAATCTTCTTTTTCTTTTTATAAGTATACTTCCTTAGGACTTCCTAACTCCACAGCTGGATGTGCCATTCACTTATTATCCCATGACCCAACTTAAATAGTCTTTCAGGATTCTCACTTTTTTCCCCCATCTTATATCTCAATCTGAAAATTGATTCTATTAATAATGCCAGATTTTTAAAAAATCTTAAACCTAGCCCTTCTTACAATTTCTGCAGCTAAAATCTAGACTCAGTCATAAACTTCTTCCTGGAGAATTTCGAGAAGGAAAAAAAAAAACTCTGAAAAGAGAGTCAGTAAAACGTAAACTCTAAAATAACTCTTTCTGGAGCCAGGTGCCCAGATTCAAACACAGACTCTGCCACTCACTGTGTGTTAAATTCACATTTTGCCTATCTTTTATATGCCTGTGACTCTTGTTTTTTCATTCATTCATAACATGAGGATAGTAATAGTGCCTACCTCATTGGGTTACTTTGGGCATTAAATGTGCTCATATATTTAAGACGCCTAGAACAGCATTTATGATACATTATATGATTTTGATCTAAATAAAAAATCATTTTTTAAATGCCACTGCTTCAAAAAGAGCACTCTTATATCATAAAAGTTTTACAAACCAAGTTAAAAGACAAATTAATAAAAATATATAGCATCAATAATTTTCATAGAGAGATATTATTTAAGAGTGTGCGTTTGAACAGAAACAGAAACAGAAATTCAAATATAGTCTAGAATCAGCCACTGGCACATATTGGAAGAGTTTCAATTTATTTTTTAAAATTGAAATAGCCTATTAGCTTTCTGGACTTACCTAAGGGAGACGCAGCAACATTGAAGGAAAGAGACCTTTGCTCCTTCCTCAGAGCAGCAGTAAAAATAGATGGATTTTAAAGAAATGTTATTGCATCAATTAGCTATTCATATAAAAGACTATCTTTATTATTAACCTACAACATACAAAAAAATCAATTTCAGGTATATTATGTACCTTTAAATAAGAGGGATAAAACAAGATTATTTTTGGAAGGCAAAATAGGAAAATATGTTGGTGTTAGTGAAAGAGATAGCAATATCTTAACCTGGTTGCAAAAATACTAACCATAAATAAAAATAATGATATTTATTAAAATCAATAAATTATATTCATTATTTTTAAAAATAATAAAAATTAAAAGAAAGCAGCAAAGTAGGAGTAAATATTTGCTTACATAAAATTGACCAAGAGCTTGAATTCGAAATATATAAGAATGAAAATATCCAGTAAAGAAAGAAACCAATGAAATCAATAAGCAAACCAATAAAAAATGAAATACTTGATTATGGATTTCATAAAATAGCATAGCCAAATTAATAAAAATATAGAAAATGCTCTCAACATTATTAAAAACCAGAGAAATTCAATTATAATATAATGTGAAATTCTTATACATCCTTCAGAGTGAATACAATGAAAAGCACAGGAAATACTAAATGTTTGGTGAACATGGGAATATCTATTATAACTGAAGATATCTCTTCCTGTGACCCGGTAATTCCTCTCTCAATATATATTCAAGCCTTGAAAAGCATGTAACAGAATGCTCCTAACAGCTTTTTAAGCATCAAACACTGAATATGAGAATAAGGCCCTTTTATGTAGAGAATAGACAAATGAAAGGTAAGTCTCTTACAAGGAACCAGCATTCTGCAAAAAAAGTGACACTCCAACAGCAGCCAGTTTCACAATCATAGTATTAAAGAATCTAAATCAAAGAATGCATGTGTGTATGATTTCATTATATACCATACCAGTACCAACCAACCAACAAACAAAAAGCAAGACAGTTACTCTTGGGAAATGAGTGGTTATTAACTATAAAGGGAATTCTGGGGTGTTGGTAACATACTATTTCTTTATGAAGGAGTTGGATATTTGGTATTTTCTTAGTGGAAAATCCTCAAGCTCTACTAAACAAGTTGCACATCTAGAACAAAATGGATTTAAAAAATAAAAGAGAGAAAATGGCAAATAAGCCTTTGAAAACAATATGGGCAGAAAGTTTCTGAGTGTCTGGTTGGAAAAGTAAACAAACAAATATAATTGTGTCAGTTAGAAATATGCCATTAAGGATTTTTCTATTTTTTAAAATTTATATTACAGAAATTATATTAGACTGTGCTTGCATGTAAAGTGAGTCATTCAATAAATTGAAAAGCCAATAATGCATAAAATGATGAAACAATGAACTCAAATGTTACAAATTAAGGAGATACAGTTGCCAGAGACTGGTCCTTGAAAGAAGGATGGAAATGTCATCTGTTGGTGGAAGAAAAGAAGAGATATGTGCAACTTGCATAAATTAATGTAAGATGTGGTGTATCACAGGATTTTTTATTAAAATGAAATTTGACATATAAAAACAGTCTGGTGTTAATGAACTCTGTCTTGAATCTCACTTAGGTAGTTATTTCCTACAGTTTCTAGATGTGTATTTAAACACAGTTTTATGCATGAGAAATGATCTAAACACCATGGCTTTTCAAAGAACACAAAACTGATCCAGCCATGAATGGATTTTTTTTAACTAATATGTGACATCTTCCTGGGGCAGTATGTTTCTACTTGCTTATTGTTTCTTTATATTGTTAGAATTTCCTGTATACTAGTGGCATTTTCTTCAAATAGACTTTGCCTTTAACTTATTTCCTGGGTTTTTGCCTTCTTTTTCTAATTTCCACTTTGAAACAATTATAAGAAACTTTGACACACTTAGGCCACTTGTCAATTACCTAACTCGATGGGTAGATTATTTTGTCATCCTCTCTCTGTGAGATAGACACACTGATAAATTTTCTTCTGACCATTCTAGATTTTTTTTATTATTCCAAATCATTATTTCATTAATATTCATAGTTTTTCTGATGAATTTAATTTTTTTAAACTAAAATTAACTCCATACTCAGGAATCTATCGCAGAAACAGATAACAGAGTGCCACATGTTCTCACTCTTACGCAGACCCTGAACATTACCATAATATTATAAGAAAGGGATTGGCAGTATTGGGATACTGACTTGGTGGGGTGGAGGAGGACACAACATCAATAAGGGTAACTGATCTCAAACCAGGCAAAGTGGGGACCAAAGGGAGGCCCAAGCTTTACCTATATGATGACCAATAATATACCTAATCCCTGAATTGTACCCCACAACTTTAAAATTTAAAAAAAAACTCGGTATGATTAAAAAAATAAAAGCCAGGGTATCAGTCAACTGGAAGGCATATTTAAGTCTTGCTAAGCATAGTTTTAAACACTACACTGATACTTTTGTCAAAAATTCCTATTGCAAGCTGGGCTTGGTGGCTCAGTCTATAATCTCGCGCCTTTGGGAGGCTGAGATGAGTGGATTGCCTGAGCCCGCGGGTTCGAGACCTGCCTGGGCAACTTGGCGATACTTCATCTCTACAATAAATCAAAACTTAGCTGGGCGTGGTAGCCTGCGCCTGTGGTTCCAGCTACTCGGAAGGCTGAGGTGGAAGGATTGCCGGGAGTGGCCACTGCACTCCAGTCTGGGTAACAGTGAGACTCCAACTCGAAAAAAAAAATTCCTATTGCAATTATCTGGTACTTTCTGGGTAAATTTGGAATTGTCTTTCTAATTAACCTCTATCTACAGAACATATCAACTATTCACATCTAGGAAATAATGTTTCATATTGTTTTATGTGTGAACTATAATGTGTACAATGCCTTTTGTCTGAAATAGCTGTACAATGATTTGAAAAACATCATTCCAGGGATTTGGGTCTTAGTCTTCTGCATCCTCTGCTAAGGATCTTCTGGAAACTTGGCCCATGTTTCAATGTCTTCATATTTCATTGAAAACTGCAACTTTCTCACTTAAAAAATAACTCGTAAGGAGTTAATTTGTGTAACTATCTGTTGAAACTTGACCTGTCAACTGGTGTAAATTTCAGAATAAAGTGTAATCAAGGGATATTAAGGGTGTGTACTACAAGGAAGCAGAGCATGTGACTCAGCTCAGAAAGAATCTACAGAAACCCTGAAATCCCAAAATAAGTTAAAATATTTAAAGAAAAATGGTAAAATTAAAAGACTTTTAGCCCCTATTTTCACAGATGATGAATGACCACCCCTACCCTACCCCCACCCACCGCCTACTGAATCCCTTCCTCAGCTGGCGGCAGAAGGGGAAAGAGAGAGCGTTTCCTGATGGCCACGTGAGGGATCCACCTTTTGCATCCTGTCTCCCCTTCTCCCTTTTCCTCAGAGTTTCATTCTCTAAGTTGTGAGTAGGATTTCCCTTCGTACTTGCAGGTCGCCTTTCTTTTCTAGTTAGATCAACAAGAGTCAGAGTCATAAACGGAATATGTATGCACATTCTACCAAAAGGGATGCTGTGATACATAGCCTTTTTGATTTGAGAAATTCTCTCTGAAGTGCATTACACTGTCATCAGGGAGACAAAACAAAACAAAAGCAACGATCAAACCCTGCCTAAAGTATTGATCTCAGGTTGATGCTGATTTGAAAAAAAAGAAATTCTGTAATTTGGGCTTAAAGAAAAGTTAGGTTAAAAAGCGTGAATTGGCTTTGCAGATTAATATAGCCAGGAAGGCTTACATTTAGAGGATTGCTCCTATGTTAAGTTATAAAGGGTTAAATTTAAATCCCAATGCACAGGGTTTTGCATCATTTTGAGTGGCAGTTGATGCAAAATTATTTCCTATTACCATTCTAAATGTACAAGTAATGTGACTAACTTATTTTACATGTATGGATCCCTGAAGAGGTGATGTGAAATACATGAGCTGCAATCAGTTGTTTTGAAATTACACTAAATTATGAGCAGCTTTTCACTTCCATGACACCTAGGACTGTGGCAATAAAGACAAGCCTTAGCTTCCTTGTGGATTTATTTTACCTTCTGCTGATCAAAAAAACGCAATTTCTGATGCATGAGAGAGCAAGACATTCTTATTATTTACTTTTAATTAAAAACATTAATCACATATTAGAATACAAATGTTCTTCTAGGTCAATCATATATATATATATTAGTTACTTTTTAATGCATATTTCAAATGTCTTAGCTCTTCCCAGTAAGTTTTATGAACACATAAAGTTTGTACTTTACAAATCTTTATATAATTTTTGAACAAGAAAGAACTATTTGAAAATTATACAACGAATTTTGACATTAGAGATTTAAAACATATTTTGCAATTGGAAATGGGTTAAGTTAAATATGCTAGTTAAGCTTGATTATTAAGCAAATTAAAATGCATTTATACTTCAAAAGTGTTTGAACATGAAAAAAATGTTCTAGGGTTTTAAATTATAATTTAAAGTTTCAATTATTCTAATTAATAATTAATTATAATGTATGCAACTCTTGGGGGAAACTCTGTGTAAATAGTTTGTTGTTTTTTCACTATATCTATATATATACACACACATATATAGACACATAAGTATGTAACAGAAATATCTGCATCATACGTATATGTAAGTATATATGCATATAATAATTATATACTTAGAATATAAACATATTACTGTTGCATGCATTACTATATATCATACATATAAAAAGTATTTTCCACCTGATTGTTACATACTGTTACATTTGTAAGAGGTCTAAAATGTAAAAGTGAACAAAAAATTTAAAAATTGAAATTATGCCACAATAATTTAAATTTTGGAATACAAGTATTTTTTCAAATGTAAAATATTATGCAAGCCAGAATAAAAATGGAAAATATCTGTAGAATATAAAATTTAATTAAAGAAATAAAGAAGTTTGTCTGATTGACCTTTTCAATAAATTTGGACAATTTTTAGTTTACTTTAAAAATCTTCTCAGCCAGTAGTACATAGTAGCTCATGTCTGTAATGCCAGCACTTTGGGAGACCAAGACAAGAAGATTGCCTGAGACCAGGCCGGGCAGCATGGTGACACATTGTCTCCACAATAAATCAAAAAATTAGCCAGGTGTGGTGACGTGCACCTGCAGTTCCAGCTACTTGGAAGACTGAGGCAGAAGGATCACCGGAACCCAGCAGGTTGAGGCTGTGGTGGCCATGCCACTGCACTTCAGTCTGGGTGACAGTGAGACTGAAACTAAAAAAAGAAAAAAAAAAGAAAAGAAAAAAATCTGCTCAATCTTTTTTTACTTAACTTTGTTTTTTGATATTTCAGGTTTATTTTTTCTTATACATGTGTATATTCTCCCCTTACTTCTCATGTTACCTATTTTCCTTAGCTCAGTGGGTTAACAGCTCACAGTAGCAAGTCAATTCACACTGTGCATTGCTTATCGAACTTTCAATACTTTGCTTATTGAACACAGACACCTCCATCATAGAAAGCAACACATGTAGAATAGAGTACAAACAAAATAAAGTCACTTGAACTTTTCTTCATTTATTTAGATAATTGTGTTTGGGAGGGTTAACCAAATATCATTTTTTTGAAGCAAATGTGAGGGATAATTCGTAATTTTTGTCAGACTGGTTTGGAAATCCTCATGGGAGGTGACAATGAACCAATGCATGCCTAAGGAGTAACTTGTACGGCACTTTTCTTCTTGTACACAGTTTTAGACACAAAGAAGCCATGGGTTGCCTGGCCTTTCCTTAAAGAGATTGAACAATATTGGCTGGGCTTGCTGGCTCAGCCTGTAATCCCAGCCCTTTGGGAGACCAAGACAGGGGATTCCCTGAGCCCGCAGGTTTGAGACCAGCCCAGGAAATTTGGCGAGATCTCGTCTCTACAGTTTAAAAAGAAAGAGGGAGAGATTGAGCAATACAGAAGAAAAGCCTTGGCAAAAAGTTTCAGTTCTTACCTCGGTTCTTACCTCGTTACTACACATGCATAGACAAGACCTTCCACAACCCTGCATCCACCTCTCTTTTCTGCATGTTCAGAGGTTAGACTAATCCTTGAGGAGAATCTCTACTGAGTGGGGTTTCTTTAGTCCAGAAGCACAGATATGGAGAGAGCTGTTTTCTGTCAGTGTGTCAACATATACTCATCATAGCTCCAAGGGCAGGAAAACCCCTATCTGAGAGATGAAATCCAAACCAGGGGAAGTGAGGGGCAGTTGGAGACCCAAACTTCACCTGCACACAGCCTACTTGTGTAATTAAGCCTTAATTGTACCCTACGTCTCTATAACAAAACACAACTTTTTAAAAAAAGGAAAGAAAATAAGAAAAGCTTGTCTTTCCCTCAATCTTCTTATAATCATTTATCTGGCTTTAGTAAATGCTGCCTTTCCCAATTTTCTAGTACATTTAAGTTGTCCTTCAAACATCAACATCCTAGTTCTCTTCTATTGTTTTAGTTTGGTTTGTTTTTTTAACTCAAATCTGCACCTGTATCATGCCTTATTATTAGGTCAAGGTACTGATATGATGACTGTTTATGAAATTAAATATAGGGCAATCGGGTTCCTTGATTAGATGGATAAAGAAAAAAATAAGACTTTTAAAAAAAGGTTTTACATCTTTCTCTCCTAAAATGTTTAAAATTAGGCATATTTTTCACAGCACAAGTTAAGTTCTCAAAAATCTCTTTCAGGGTCTACATAAGAAATTTCAAATGTTCTATTCTCATAAAATACTCAATTTCTTAGGAATTATTTGTGATATTTTGTATGATAAGTTGCTTTGAACCTTTTCTGGTTTCCTTCTCATCACAGACATTAACTTGTCAATAAAATGTGACTCACCAATTTACATTCCTATTTTCCATGGAAAGGGTAGGGAGAAGCCAGCAGAAATGAAAAAGTTTAAGTTCACTTGATTATATCATACTTTAAAAATATCTTTAGATAGCAATGGCAAGAACAAAAGCTTCTGAATTTTATTCAACTTAAATCTGTTACAATTACATGAGCATTTGAGTTATATTTTTCAGGTTGCTTCCTGGCATGTATTGTATGTTTGTAGAGTGTTTAATATTCTACAAACTATAATTAGTCTCTTTTTCAAAGTCAAAGAACCTAAAATTCTGAAAGGGCAAGTAAAGTTTTCAGATTAAATTTTAAAGAACACAGTTATTAAGTGACTAAGTAAAGATAGCAACTCAAGTCTTCTGATTTCAGATACATGTTGTCTTTTTAACAAATCACAGCTTGGATCAAAATGACATCGAGAATACAGTCCATGCCTTACCATCAACAGTAAAAAAAAAAAATGATTCTTAAATCTCAAAGAATTCTAAGTTTTGTGAAAGACAATTAACTGAAATAAAAGAATTAAGAATCCAGGTTTTGTGTGTGTGTGTGTGTGTGTATGTGTGTGTGTGTGTGAGGTTCCCTCATTGGAACACTATAAACCATCATTAGCTCTTTATCTTATTTAAAACTTCAACTGAAAAAAAGTTCCAGATTTCTCAGTTCTTTTTCCTGTTGGTCATTATTTGTTATTGTGTAAGAAGATACATAACCATGTATACGCACTACTGAATTCTGGGAATCAGTTTGGGAAGCAAACTTAGATAAATGGAATAGGTAAATCAAGCTGACGTAGAGCAACCTATATTAGAGTTTTCTATAACAGGTAAAGAAAACCAATAGTTTATTTTTAAAGTGCGGCGTACAAATGAGGGTTAGGAACATACTTGGTCATCATACAGGTAATGTGTGGTATCCTTATTGATGTTATGTGCTCCCCCTTCCTTGGCAGTGTTCCACTACTGCCAATCCCTTTCTAATGGTATTATGATAAATGCACAAGGGTTTGTTTAAAGATGAATAAGGGTATGATTATCCCGTCCTGTGTCTTATACAAGGACAAATCATTGGGAGCTGAGTCATTTAAAATCATTGCTTTCTTAATGTGCAGGACTTTTTCAGAGGTGTCTGGTGACCCTTAAATGTTCATGATTTCAAGGAAAAAGCTACCGTCCTCAATTGGTTCTTTTTTTCAGGTGCCATCATTCCATAAATGTTACTGAGAGCTATTTTTACAATTAATACACTTTTCTTTTGAGTTTACATAAAATTTGAATGGAAAATAAAGTTCCCCATACCCCCTCACTGTCCTCTCATTTCCTTTACCAATATTATCATGCATTAGCATGTATTTTTTAAAATTGATGAGACAATATTGACCCATTATTATTAAATGAAACCCAGGATTTACGTCAAAGCTCACTTCTTGTGTTGCACAGTCCAGTGTGTTTTGGCAATGTTCACAACATGTATCCACCACTACAACATCACACAGAATGATTCCACTGCCCTAAAAATCCCCCATGCTCCACCTCTTTATCACTGTCTCTTTCCTGAAAGCTCCTGCCAACCACTGATCATTTGACTGTCTCCATAGTTTTGTTTTTACCAGAAATGCATACAATGGTATTCTCAGATTGGCTTTTTTCACTTTGCATTTAAGTTTCCTATATTTTTTTTGTGGTTTAACATCTCCTCTTCTCTCTCTCTCTCTCTCTCTCTCTCTCTCTCTCTCAGAAATTTTATGATTTCTCATAAAAGAATGTTCAGGTTTGGTCCACGGTGTCATTAAGGACTCGGGCTCTTTCTGTTTATTTGTCTCTGTCATCCTCTGTGCGATGGCTTAGCCTAGGACGGACTCTTCTCAGGGCCCAATTTCAACATCATGTATTTGTATAATCCTATCCAGGAAAGGAAGCAAAGTCAGCGCTTTCTTGCCTATTCTTAACTTTTTAAAAAAATTCCTGTAAATATATATAATATAAAATCTGTCACTTTTAATTGTAACATGAAATGTTAAACATTTTAAGTGTAACAATTTAATGGCATTAAGTTTATCTCATTGTTGTGCAAGTTTCACTCTGTTTATCTCAAACTTTTTATTCTTTCTAATCTGAAACTCTCTACTCCTTAAACAATACATCCTCTAAGACTCCAGCACCTGGTAACCACTATCGTACTTTTTGTCCCTAAGGATTTTATTATTTTATGACTATCACAGAAGTAGAATCACATATTATGCATGCAGTTTGTTTTACTTAGTGTTTTTACTTAGTTTTACCATGAACTATATTTTCATAGTTCATAAATACAGTAGCATGTATCAGAATTACATCCTTTTTTAAGGCTGAATAAAATTTCATTGTATGTGTATACTATATTTTGTTTATCTGTTCTTCTATAGATGGACATGAGGGTCATTTCCACCTTTTGGCTATTATGAATAACAATAGGAACATATTGTTCATATCTTTTTGAGTCACTGCTTTTGCTTTTGATTCTTTTTGCTATATTATCTAGAATTAGAATGGCTGGATTATATGTTAGTTCTGTGTTGTTGTTGTTGTTGTTGTTTTTGAGGAGTCACCATACAGTTTTCCAAAGCAGCTGCACCATTTTATGTTTCCATCAGCAATACACAAGCGTTCTAATTTCTCTGAATCTTTGCTTTTTTTTTTTTTGCTCTCTCTCCCCCATCTATGTCTATGCATGTGTGTTGTGTATATTCACTTGTGTTTATAATAACTGTCCTTATGTGTATAAAGTGGTATATTACTTTGGTTTTGATTTTCAGTTCTCTAATGATTAGCGATGTTGAGTATATTTACATGTGATTGTTGGAAATTTGTATATTATCTTTGCATTAATGTCTGTTTAAGTCTTTAGTTCATGTTTGAATTGTTTGTTTTTGAATTAAAGAAATGTGTTATATATTACGAATATCAAGACTTTATCAGATCAATTATTTGCAAATAGTTTATTCTGTGGGTTGCCTTTTCAATTTTTTGATAGTATCCTTTAATGCAAAAATGTCTTTAATTGAAATAAAGTGCAGGCCGGGCT
>CAUYQG010143266.1:0-11491 GCA_963574415.1 Tarsius wallacei | reverse complement strand
CTTGCTCTGCGTTGTTCTCCATTTCCCTTTCTTCTTTTGGGATACCAATAAGGCATAGGTTTGACCTCTTGATATAATTGCACGTCTTTTGTAGGCTTTGTTCTTTCTTTCTGAGTCTTCTTTCTATGTTTTTTACAGATCAGGTTAATTCCATGTTCTGGTCTTCAAGTTCTGAGATTCTTTCTTCAGTTAGATTAATTCTGCTTTCCATGTTTGTCATCTTGTTTTGTATTTTCTGGTTGGAATTTTTTATTGCCTAAATCTCTGTTACAAGTTCTTTCAGTGTTGCATCTTGTCTTTCTTGAGTCTTATTCACTCTTTCCATTCATTCCTTAATCCCTGTTGTATTCTGGGGCCAGTCATTGGTGACTTCCATTTTCTGGTAACCAAAGTCTGATTTTTCAGGAGTTTTATCTTTGGTACGCTTGAAATTGCCTATGGTCTTCTTTTGGCTTTTCCTCATTTGTGACAGATCTCTTGTTTTTCTCTTTAATTCTGTTATTCAGTGTCAGTAGGAGAGGCTTTCCCTTCTGATGTTTGCTCAGTCCTCTATTCTTTCCTGATCTGGGCTCTAGATTTGTTCTTTTTTGAAATAGGGCAGTGGATGGGAAGCTTTGCTGTCTCTTGTAGTTTTTGAAATTCTAATAAAGTAGGGGTTGAGGTGCTAGGATTCAGAAACTACTTGAAAATCACAATGTTCACTTATTGTGGTATGTGTTTCCTGAGACCCACTCCTCACCACCACTCTATATGATGATGCAAAGCAGAAACCAATGCAAAAAGAAATTGAACACATACACACACTGACATACACACACACCCTCAAAACAAACTGGAATAACAACAAAGTGAAACAAAACAAACAACAACAACAAAAAATAAGAAAATAAAACACACACACACACCCTAACACAAAGTGAATGGAGAAGAAAAACAAAAAGACTGGAGGGAAAAAAAAAAAGAAACTCAGGTTAAACTCTCACACATATATTGACACACACCTTAAACTATTAAAAAATTGAAAATAAAAAACCCAGAGCAAAAACCAACCAAAAACAACAACAAAATTGAAAGATGAACTCTCAATCATTCACATACACACATAAACAGAAAATGACAAAAGAAACAGAAAAGGAAAAGAAGAAAAATTTGGGGGGGATGCACATCAAACCCTTACATACACATTCATGCACAAGTGAAAAATATTTTAAAAATAGATGCACTAACAAACAGTCAAAAAGTATTAAAAAATTTTAAAAAATTGAAAATTAAAAAAAAAACCTGCCCTCTTGTGGCAGGCTCATTGTTCCTCAAATTAGGTCTCTCCTGCAGAGTCACCTTTTTTATTCTCTTCTCAGTGTCCAAAGCAGAGAAAGAGGAGAGGCAATGGAGGTGGGTGGGACTGCAGTCCTCCCCTCCCACTCTGGCATGGTCAGGGAGATCTCCTCCAATGGGGAGGTGCAGGATTGCCTCTTCCCTACGTATGTTCTTGTGGGGGGTACCCCAACCAGGCCTATCCTGGAATGGAGTGCTCCTGTTGCAACCGAGGTCCAGGCTCCACCTGGGTTTGTCCCTCTCAGTCGTGGCTCAGCTGTATGGGTCTGATGTTCAGAGGATTGCTGGGAAGATGGGAGTTTCGGTCAGCCCCGAACTATAACTGATCTCTTTGGAGTTCTTCCTTGTCCTTTTCTGGCCATACCCTTTGTCCCACGGCTGGATCAGGGTTGGGGATGGGGCGCCTGGAACTCAGCACTCCTCAGGTCCCTCCAAAGTTTGTGCTTTCAGGATATTCCCTCTGGGTCACGATCAATCCCTGAGTAGTTGATCTGCCAATCACAGAGATCAGGTCTGTTGCTCCATAGTGAGAAAGTCGGAGCACTTTCTTGCCCCACCTTCAAGATGATGATGGGGTACCTCTCTTGTCCTCTTCCATGGGACTTTGCCTCTGGACTCCCTCCATAGCCTCTGCTGCCAGTGCCTTGACAGGCGCTGAAGTGGTGAGACAAAGCCAGGAGTGGGCAATCTCTCTTTTGCTGCAATGGTGAAGGAGATCCTAGGGCGATATTTTCTCCCTGTTGCATTTTCACAGGAAAACTTTTGTCCATTAAAAAAATAATAATAATGGTGCTCCGCTTCTGCGACCTGGGAAGAGCCGGGGATAAAAGCAGAGAAACCGCAGCACCAGCTGTTGCACCAGAGGCCTGGCCACTTTCTCACAATCCCCCACTTAGACAGTCTTTCCCAGCATTTTCTTCCTAGGGAGGGTTTGTTGATAAAAAAAAAAAAAAAAGAAAGAAAGAAAAAGAAAATGGCACTGGGCTTCCGCCTCCTGAGAATCGCTAGGGTCCAAGCCCAGATGCTGTGGCACCGGCCGCTGCACTAGGAGAGCCCTGGCCTCTAGCTCCCTAGCCCTCACTCAGTCAGCCACTCACGTGCCCACTCGCTCACCAGCAAGTGCCCACTCGCTCACCAGCACAAAATTTTCCAAACACCCACTCACTCACCTGGCACTTGTGTAGTCTAACTGGCTTGGCCGCCACCTGCCTGACGCCCCCATTAACAGCATTTTTATCTCGTTCGAAAGCTTTGGTTTAAATAAAATGATTTCCTGATTCAAAACCTAAAGGCAAGAGAAGCAATGCTGTGCAGGTGCGAATCATTACGAAGTGCTTGTGTTTGACAGTTGTGAATGGGGTTGAATTTGAATGACATACAATAGACCCATCATTCTTCCACAAACAAATATGCTTAAAGAATAAATGCACTTAAAGTCATTACTGCAGTGCTTCTCTTTATATAGCAGAAGTCTTTTAGAAAATCTAGGCTTTTAAATTAGATTTTAATCTTTAAAAATTGAATCTACTTAAAAATGTTAGTTTAAAAATAATACAGATATATAGATACATTAGTTCTTAGTCATGTACATACAACATATGAATAACTCATCAGTTAAGCTTTCTGTGGTTGTTGAGGATACAGCTGATTTTGAAGCTTCTCTCATACTTTTTCTTTTTTCAAATTTTCTGTAATGAATGTGCATTAATGTTATAATTATATTTATATATAATTATATGCAATCCTATGACATAGTCATATGCAATAATATAAAATTTTATGCTTTCTCATGAGTATTACTTATTAAAGCAAGAAGAAAATTAACTGTGGGGGAGAAAGAAAAACCACATGAAGTTTGTTTAAATAGCAAAGGTTCTCACTATTTGAAAAAAAAATTTCAGTAAATTTCTTAATTAACCAATTAATTCTTTTGAAAGGCAGATTGAAAATAATACTGTGACTCTAGTTTTAAAAAACAGAATATTCTAGGCTGGGTACAGTGGCTCAAGCCTGTAATCCCAGCATTTTGGAGAGGATTACCTGAGCCCAGGGGTTCAAGACCAGCCCGGGCAACTTGGCAAGGCCTCTTCTCTACAATAAATCAAAAAATTAGCTGGGCATGGTAGGGTGCGTCTGTAGTTCCAGCTACTTAGAAGGCTGAGGCGGAAGGATCGCCTGAGCCCAGTGGATCGAGGTTACAGTGGCCATGAGCATGCCACTGCATCTAGCCTGGGAGACAGAGTGAGACTCCAACTCAAAAAAAAAAAAAAAAGAACAGTTATGTTCCCAGATCCCTGCCCCAGGCAACAGCCCTTCCTTCACTCTGGCAGAAGATGAAAGATTTATTCTCTGGAGAGGCTATAACAGAGAGTCTCTCAGTTGGAGGACTCTGGGCATAGGAAAGCAAGGGTTCTGTACTGAAAACAGGGATGTTAAGACAAAGTTTACACACTGCATACTGAAATCCTATAGCTCTCTTCCTCCTTAGCTGTGAGGACTAATGGTAGTTGGATGCCTACCCACCAGACAAGAGAGTAGAAAATTTTTCTCTGCAGTTTTGATCAACCCAATAGAAATATCTCAGTGATGCTGATGTCAGGGACTTCTCAGTGAAACACCTCAGCCAGTGAAGGCCACAGGTAACTGGCCAATTTGTGTCCACAGAGCTTTCAGCCACATAGTGCCTCAGTCTTAAATGTGGGTGCCAGCTAAAGGGGCACCAGGCACTTGAGGAAATATCTCAAACATAGGAGGAGGTCAAAGAAAATCAAACATACATACGCATAAACATATAAACAAAGGAAAGTCACTTGAATGAAAGAGACACTAAGTAGGGGAAAATAAAACACATAGAAGGAAATCATTATTAATACCTTCTGAGAGATAACATATCACTTCTGTGAAACAAGAAAAGATGATAGAAAAAGGGGTCATTCAGAGAACAAAATATACAGCTCTTGGAAATTCAGGATATAAAAAAAGAAATAAAAAATTCAATGAGAATTTGTGCAATGTAAATTTGAGGACATAGCTTAGAAATTGGGGGAAGCCACACAAAAATTAAACAAATAAAAGAAAAGGTAAGAAAGTTAAAGAACCAGTCCATGGAGTCTAATATCTGACTAATATAAGTTCTGGAAAAAGTGAATAGAAAACAAAAGAGAGGAAATTACCCTAAGAAACAATTGAAGAAACTGTCCTAAATGGAAAGAGAATGGCTTTCCAGATGAAAAGGCACTTTTAGTGCTCAAGTACAAAGGATCAGAATAGGCCCATATCAAATAATATTCATGAGATTTCAGAAAATAAAGGAGAAGGATAAGAAACTAAAAGTTTCCAGAGAGAAAAACAGTGTGTTCAAATAAAGTAACAAGAATTAAAATGACATTGAACTTCTTGAGAACAACACTCTTGATAGTGGACAAATTTCTTCAAAATTGTGAAGGGAAATGATTTCCAAACAAGAATTCTATATTCAGTCTAAACTCAATTAAGTGTGAGAGAAAATAAAAACATTTTCAGACCTGTAATGTTTCAGAAAATGTGGCTTCCATGCACCCTTTCTCAGGGAGCTACAGAAAGATGGCTCCCTTTTTTTTTTTTTTTTTTTTGATGGCTCCCTTTTTAAAAAACGGACTAGACCAACAAAGAGAAAGTCATGAAAGCCAGGTAGGAAGGGCTTTCACATAGTCTAGAGGCCAAGAGACTCCATGTTGATGGAGAAGGGAGATGCAAGGTCGACAGTGGCACTCAGTCAGAATCCTTTGGGGTAGAAGTCTGGAAGAAAATGAAGTTGAGATCTCATCTTATATGTGTGGAAGTATGTTGAGGAATTTTAAGAAGTGGTAGCAAGTTGAGTTTGAATTAATAACTACTTCCCAGAAAATTAGGCAAATGGAGAAGCAAGATAATGATTACCTCCAAGGAAAATACAATAGTAGGCAAGAAAGGAAAAATAATTCTATGATATGGTTTAGTTATGAAACAGCATGCATTAAGTCATGATCTTGTAAACGCTTCATACTGATCTGCCCAAAGCTAGTAAACCATCCTGTTGGTAGCGTAGTGGTACAGGAAGCACATGGAAAGGAGGAAGCAGCTGGCCCTTATTAGGTCACACTCCCAGCAGAGGCTTCAGAACGTTAGGTCAGGTCTGCTGAGGGTATGGATGTGTGGTGTGCAATCTGGTGCTGCGTGTAAGATGCAAAGATTTGCACAGAAGTTAGAATGGAAAATATAATTTATTTAAAAAGTATATGAGAGAGAGAGAGAGAGAGGAGATTTACCTCCCCAAAGTAGGGAAGGGGGCCAAAATCAGGAAACATGGCAACAGCCATAGCTCAAAGAGCACGTGGCCATACCAGAATCTAGTAAGGCAGTGACGAATGGCTGCTCGTGGTTGAGCCCTTTTAATCCTTCCTTTTGATGGGGAAAGGTCATTAAGATGATTGGGTGGTGGTCTGCTCCACGTCATCATGAAGGGGCAGGTAAACACAGGTATTGATGTCAGGTGATAGACAGTGGGTTAGTTACAAGATTGCTGCCATGGTGGGGGTCTGTCTGTGTCACAAAGGGCGGATTAGGTTAACTTGGTTTTATGGGTAGAGATAAATACTTGAAATAGAAAAGCTAATTAGTACAAAACAAGCTGAGGATGGGGGTTGTAAAACAATTATCAATAACTACCTCTGAGAAACTGGTTCTGTCCTTGGCTAGTGATTGGAGGGTAAGTTAAGTAAACTGCTAGAAAGACATGAGATTTAGGCAATGTAAAAATGGCTGCTCACTGAGTATATTAAATTCATGACATGCCCTTTCAGCCCTGAAATACCCTAACCCCCATCTTCCACAGTAAGGACTCAGGTGATAGAGGCTGACTAAAAACAAAAATTCAAAGAATAGCTTAGAGGTTGGCAAACTATGGCCCACAAGCTAGACACTTGTGTTTGCAAATAAAGTTCTGTAGGAACACAGCCATGCCCATTCATTTACATATTACCTATAGCTCTTTTATGCTGCAGAGCAGAGTTAAGTAACTGCAATAGAGACCACATGGCTCTCAAAGCCTAAGATATTCGCTATTTTGCCTTTTACAGGAAATGTTTGCTGACTCCTTGAGTAGCAAATGAACATCTTTAGAAGAATGGAGTCAAACATCAAAAGAAGAAAAAAATCTGAAAATTTAGCCTTTTTAAAAAAATAAGCCATATAGGAATATTTAATACTTTAAGCAAGGCAATTATAATTACTTTGATAAAAATTAAAGCTAAATAAAAAAAGAGTGTTAATATGAATTGTCAGAGGCATCAGACTTTTTTTTCAGGATGATGACAAAAGTATAACAAAGCTATTTCCTTTCTTTTTAATATGTTTCCTCTTTTGATTGCTAGACAACTTTTTTGCTAACAGTCCAATTTGTTCCTTTGAGCCAATCAACTTTCCTCCCTTTGCTTTTTTTTTTTTCAGTTGGAATCTCACTCTGTCACCTAGGCTGGAGTGCAGTGGCATGCTCATAGCCACTGCAGTCTTCCAAGTAGCTGGAACTACAGACATGCAACACCACGCCTGACTAATTTTTTGATTTATTGTAGAGATGAGGTCTTGCCAAGTTTCCCAGGCTGGTCTTGAATCCCTTGACTCAGGCAATTCTCTCACCTCAGCTTCCCAAAGTGCTGGGATTATAGACTTGAACCACTACACCAGACCCTTTTGCCTTTTTTAATTTTTAGTTTTGGTTAAACACCAAGGCAAAAAGTCAAACACAAGATTTTACATGACCTTTATTCTACACACTAAATGTATCTGAGGAAGAGAAGTTGCAGATTTGTAGATTCTCAAGTAAATTCACAACTCCAAGGAATTAGTGAAACAGATTTTATTTTACTCAACCAAAAGTAATCTCCAATTTTCCTTAAACTTCAACTTATTTTTCTTAAAATGATACAGCCTCACATTCCATCCATTGATTGCTGTTGGTGACATCCTTCCTTCCTAATGTAATCTTGAAGTGGTATAGCATCCATAATTAATCTGGAAGTAAGTTGTCTTAGCCATTAAACGGGTTTCCAATTTAGCAGCACTTTGGGGTTTGTCCCAGCAATCTGAGAGGTCATTTTTTAGCCACTGCTTCAAGATAAACAATAAGGACACTTTCCGGAAAATGTGCTTTCCTTAATTCTCGCAATGCCTGATAATTTATTGATATTATACTCTAGATATGATGGCAAATATTTCTATTCTTGTGTCTGGGATGTGAAAAAGAAGGAGCCGTTCTCACCATTAGAGTCTCAGGTTAATATGTATGACCTACTCAGCAGAAATTTAAGTTGCAACACTGCCAATGACTGAAGCTTATAGGCCCAGAGGGATTCATGCACTTGAGAGCCTGACGCTGAGTCATCTGGCCAGCTCCCCAAGCTCCTGCAGGAAGAAGATCTCTTCCAACTCCCACTGTGTGTTCGCTGTTGTAAGGTATTGTCTGGACATTGACTCTTGCCACTCTGTCTGGCTTCTTTCTGCTCTTCCCTCAGGGAGCAGCCCCTGACCAAGGCAGGATATGCATTTTCCCAGTAACCAGTAGAGGGCTGCAGGTAATGGAGCAGCAGAGTTGAGAACAATGTGGGAGCCACCCTTATTCCTTGTGATTGTAACTACTGGGGAGCAAGTCGAATAATTAACTTGCTTGTCTATAAAACTGCTTGCTATACTGTCCCGCAGGGTGGGTTCTTTCTTCACTGACTGGCCACTATTGATGCCTTCTGTAAGTGCTAATAAACCAATGTCTTTACTTGCCAGACCACTGGATGACTTTGGAATATGTAAAGAATCTTACACGCAAGGTTTCTCAGATTTGTGGCTACCACATTACAGCTGTCCACTTAGCCTTCTCTGCCTGGCTATGTCACTTCAGTGTATTCAGCTAGTGTTTACTGAGAACCTACCACATGCTGAGCTCTGCATGAACACTATGGAAATACCAACCTACCTTCCATGTCTACATGGAAGACAAACCACTTCCATTTATGGGCACGAGGGTATCCTTCATCTTTAGGACCAATTTAAATTTCAGTGGTGGGAATGTTTGTTCTGTGGGTATTTCAAGGATGTATGGGAGGGCTCAATGCCCATGGCATAGGGAATCCCAAGTGAAATACCCAAGAAAACTTAGAAAACTATATTTACTGTAAACCCCTACCTCACGTTTGCTGCACTGTATTCTATACACCCCCTCTTAGCTCACGTTTTGTATGTTATATAAACTCCTACCTCATGTTTGATATGTTATATAGATTCCTACCTCACATTAACTATATTTCTAACTCTACCTCAAATCCTGAAAGACTGGGCTCATAATAGGTGCCTGGTAGTGACTGCAATCGTAAAGTTACACCATGATGTAAACAGTGTTTGTATTTAACCCTGTTAAGCTTCAACTTTTACAACGGTATGTAAATGCTGAGCAAGCAACAAGCCCCCTCCCAAACATTCCTTTGCTTAGATTATAGTAAACCTGGTGGCGCCAGACCCGGCAGCGCCAGCCACCCTCCTGGCAGGCAGGCTCTGTGTTGTTTCAAACCTGCTGCCTGCTTGCTCAAGTTAATTAATTATATAAACTTGGCTTATCTAACATTCCAGTTTGCTTGTTCAGCAGTTACTTGTCCATCACAAGTAACAAAGCCTGAGCCCGCGCAAATCGAACTTGAATCAATCAATCAAAATCTCTGTAACTACCATATAGTTTTTATCCAACCCTGTATGCACAAGTCTGTAAAACCACCCCACTCCCTCAAAACTGTGTATAAAAGGTGCGTGTTAACTTGAGTTGGGGCTCTCTCGTCACTGAAGCTGCTGCGTCGGTTTCAAACGCGAGCCCAGGCTCGAGCCTGAATAAAGCCCTCGTGTACTTGCATCGGAGCTGGCTCTTTGGTGATCTCTCGAACTTAAAACTTTGGGCATAACACCAAGTGTACAGGAAGAATGGGTGGAAAAAAGACAGCTTTGGGAGTCTGAAATGGGGCAGGGCAAG
The DNA here is from genome assembly GCA_963574415.1 of Tarsius wallacei. Lineage (NCBI taxonomy): Eukaryota > Metazoa > Chordata > Mammalia > Primates > Tarsiidae > Tarsius > Tarsius wallacei. The sequence goes on along the minus strand of CAUYQG010143266.1, from coordinate 2,130 downwards.
GGAGAGAAAGCAGAGTACTAAGGTGTAAGCTTTAATGATCTTTTGTTTCTAGAGTTTATGTGTTACACTTTCCATTTCAGTTTCTTCTTCCCTAAATGGTTCAGGTCTTCATGGGTCTTAAGCCACATCTAAACTTATGTAGCATTTAGGTCTCATTGCCATTAAAAAATCTCTCAGTTTAACTCTTTATATGCACTACTACTAGATGGATTTTTCTACAGTGTCCTTTGCACATTCCCTGGCCTGCTCGATGAGCCACTGACTCTAAGAAAGTGAACTTCACGAGGTCAGATTCAGAGCCTGTCACTGCTGGGGTCCCAGCACCCAGACTGGCAGCAGGATTTCCACACAACTACTGCCTACAAGGCAAATAGAACCCTGACACTTTTGAGCAGGAAGTGAAAGATCAGTTAGTTTGTGCTTCCATTTTGTAAATGAAGTAGCCCTGGTATCATGCAATAGGAACTCAAGTCCAAGTGATCATGAAAGGCCACACATTTAGTTTATGGATGGACCAGGTCTCTTGTCCATCCATTCAGACTCCCTCAAAGTCTCCCATGAATCTTCCTTAATGTTTCACTCTGCCACATGAACCCTCTGCCACCATCTTGCTGTTCCATGGACCTACTAATGTGGGAAGGCCTGCCTGCCTTTGCTAAGGCCATCCAACTGGCATGGACTCAAGTTTAAGTTGAATGCTTTTGAAATGGGTGTTGTCTAGTTCTATCCCCTCAAAGCTGTCCTCCACATTTCTGCTCTATCCCTTCTTGAGGAGATACATGTTCTTTTCTTTATCATTAATTGAGTACTTAGAAAACTAACTAGCAGGCTGGGTGTGGTGGCTTATATCTATAATCCCAGTGCTTTGGGAGGGCAAGATAGGAGGATCGCTTGAGCCCAGGAGTTCGAGAACTGCTTGTGCAACACATAGTGAGACCTTGTCTCTACAATAAAAAATTTTAAAAATTAGGTGGGTGTGGTGGAATGTGCCTATAGTTCCAGCTACTCAGAACGCTGAGATGGGAGGATCACTTTGAGCACAGGAATTCAAGGCTGCAGTGAGCTGTGATCATGCCATTGCACACCAGCCTGGGAGACACAGTGAAAACCTGTCTTAAAAAAATAATAACTAGCAGTATTTTAACTTTTTATTCATGCATCACATCTCCCCAACTTGGTGTTAAACTCCTTTGAGGATGGAGCAGATGTTTGGGACATACAGACTTGCAAGGTTGTGCGCATCCTTCAAGTCCATCTGTTCCTAAACATGTATTTCACAGATGAGATCATCGAGGCCCACAGGAGGGAAATGACTTGCCCATGGTCTTTTATAAAAAGTTGTAGTAAAATGTACATGACATAAAATTTGCATTTTAACTATTTTTAAATGTCCAAGTCAGTGGCATTAAGTACATTCATTTTGTTGTGACTCATCACCAACATCCATATAAAACTGAAACTCTACTCCATTAACTCCCTGTTATCTCTCCTCCTAGCCCCTGGCAACCACCATCCTACTCTCTATCTCTGTGATTGTGGCTACTCTAAGAATCTCATATGAATGAAATCATATGGTATTTTTCCTTTTGTGACTGGCTTAATTCACTCATTCATATTTTACATACATACCACATTTTGCTTATCTATTCATCCATTGATGGACACTTGGGTTTGTAAAGAGTAATAAATTGTGTGTAACGTAATGAAACTATAACCTCATATATTGTGTGTGCTGAAATCGTGTGCTGTGACCTCGCCCCTAAAATTCTTAGTACCAAGTAAGGACGCCCTACTTGGAAACCCCAAGTGGCTATGTTAGATAAACTAACCAGCTTTAGCTTTTTTCTGCTTCTGTGAACCCTGCTGGCATGGTGTGATGTGGTGTGATAAGCCCCTCTTGAATTCTCGCGGGCTTTTCTCTGTTTGCATTACGGCGGGCTTAGCCCCTCTTAATTTCTGGCGGGCTTTGCTCTGTTTGAATTAAAATCGTAATGGCCTTGTAGTTTGGGCAGGCTTTGGTCTATTTAAGGGCGGCCCCTGCTGCAGTTCAGGACCCTCGCCCTGAGACTTGCAAGTCTGGTGAGCGGTCCTGGCCGACTGAACCTTGGCCAATAAACCTCTCTCTTGTTA
>CAUYQG010143263.1:0-14846 GCA_963574415.1 Tarsius wallacei | reverse complement strand
TCCATGTAATGATGAGTAGAATGTATATTCTGAGGTCATTGGGTGAAGTGTTCTGTAGGTATCAGTTAAGTCCATTTGGTCAAGAGTCACACTGAAGTTCCGGGTCTCCTGGCTGATTTTTTGTCTTGATGATCTGTCTAGTAACCCAAATTATTTTCAATAGATGTATAGACAAACTATAGTACATTCATTAAATGGAATACTACTCTGCAATAAAAAATTAACAATTACTGATAAAAGTAAATGCATGTATAAATCTTAAATGCATTGTGCTAAGTGAAAGAAGTAAGAATCAAACTGGTTACATATTATTTGACTGTATTTATATGACATTCTGGTAAAGGCAAAATTAGAGAGATAGAAAAGAAACAGGTCAGAAATTTTCAAGGACTTGTGAGTATAGGAGATTGACAACAAAGTGTCTTGAAGTAATTTTTGGTGGTGTTGGAAATGTTCTTTATTTTGACTTTAAAGCTGATTAAATTGTGTATTTGTACAAGTTTTAATGTATGCATATTATATCTCAATAATCCTGAACTTAAAAAAACATTTCATCTGTTCAATTAACTTTTCCTTCTCTGGTATTAATATATGTTTTTCCTTTAATAGCCTTTGAATTTTTCTTCTTTTTTTTGTTGTTGTTGTTTTGGTTTAGGTTTTTGTTTGCTTTGTTTGTTTGTTTATTTGTTTTGGTGGGGAAAACATCTTTCTTTCCCAAAAGGATAAGATCTAAACCCATTGTGTGCTACTGTGGGGGACTTGGGCATGAGATGGGGTCTTGCAGGTACCCCTATTTTCCTGTCTTCCAGTCATTGCTGTCCTTCAGTTTATATCATTCCTGAGGTGTTGAGTGTATATTTGAGAAGGCTCAGAGATCAGCCTGCCTGCTGTTCTAACTGCTTTATTTTTACACACTAATGGGTATTGAAGAATGTACTGATGTTATCTATCCACTTTGGCGTGGTTTCCCTTTTTCTATCTACCATGTACTGCTGTGGCTGGAATTCTACCTTTTGAACAGTGAGAGTATACTATAATGTCCAGAGAAGGAGAATTGCTAGGCTTTTTGAACTCTTTTTATTTTTTTCTTCGTCTTTTTTTTGTTTTTGAGAGGGCAGGCAGGTTTATATGGACTATGATCTCTTTATTATCTGTTTATTTTTGCAAGTGAAATGAAACAGGTACCCCCCTCCCCCCGTTCTGAATTGTTTGCCCAAGAAATAATAGGCTAAGCATAAAATGTACTAGTTCACTCTATGGGCATTTCTAAAATCTTAAATCCAGAGAAAAAAACAAAGAGAAAATGCAAAAGTTCTTTTTGGGCAAACCTAATAGGTGTTTATTATTTCTTTTACGTGTAAGAAAGTATGCTATATATTTTCTTCAGTTTAACTTTTTAAAAATTATCTATGTAATAGGTATTAATCCAGTAGTTTTAATACTTTGGATATCTTAAAGGTTTTCCCAGTTTGATTAAAAATATAATTCTTTGTTGATGAGAAGTGGCATCAGTCTTTTTCATAAGGGTAGGAGACAGATTGATTACATAAGTGATTTCAGGGAATTTGTTTTTGCCTAAATATGATTATGCCAGGAAATACTCTAATCATGTGCACTAGAATATTTCATACTTATCATTAAGGTGAGATTCTTTTAAGCTATATTTCTTTCAGTTCACTTATTTGCAATTTTTTATATCACATTGTGGTTTACTTGTTGGAAATATACATTATTTTCTGCATTTTAGGATGCATTTAATAATAAGTTAGAGGCAAAAGGTAAGGCCCTTGTATTTCTTATGAAAACCAATTTACTTTTCTCAAAACTTTAATACAATTTGCAAAAGGGTATAACAAGAATATTAAAATAAGGAAGACGTATTTTGGAATAGACCGTTTGAAAAGAAAGTAGTAGCTTTTGATCATATTTATTGAACATATACTCTATCCTAATAATATTGTTTAACAGGAGTGCCATGAGTTCGTACTTCTACACCTGATTCATTATAATATTACCAGATTTAGTTAGCCTTTTTTGTCTGGCACATTGTTATTTAAAATACCATTGCTATTGAGTCTCTTCCTTATCTTTTGTAAACAAAGAAACAGAATACATTTTTCATGAATCTTCAGAGAGAAGATATGACACTGCAGGCTCCAATATGTCCAAAATTTTTCAAATGAAGTTTAGTTCATAAACTACCTAATTTAAGTAAATTTGTTTCTCTTTTAAATAAATACCATGCAAGTCTCCTCAAGCAGTTTTATATGCTTATGTCTGATAAGAAACAGAACAGTGTACAAATCATGAATTCAAACAGCCACTGTGTGGGTCAAGAATACATCAGCAGCACATTCCAGGTTACCCTCTTGTCTCTTTCCAACCACCACCCTTCTCATTTCCAAAATGACTGATAACATCAGTTTGCCAGTGTTTGGAATTTATATAAATGAGATTGCACAGAATGCACCCTTTTGTGTCTGTTTTCTTTCATGCATTACTATGCCATTTTATTAATTCATGTTATACATGAAAAAAATAGTTCATTTATTTTCATTTCTGTTTGGTAGTCCATTGTATGAGTACAATGTGTTTATTCTGAATACAGCTCATGGACATTTGTGTCATTTCCAAGATAGTTATATTATTTTTGAGGTTGTCTTATACATTTTTGTATGTGTCTTTATTGTGCTTATGTTTTGGATATATAGCTAGGAGTAGAATTACTGGTTAGTGGATAGATTATGTGTTTTAATTTTAGCAGATACTATACAAAAGTTTTTCAAATAAATTGTAACAGTGCCTTCTTACCAGAATTGTGTAAGGCATTCAGTTCTTTCTAGATCTTTGGGAATAATTGCTGCTAGAGCTTTTAATGTTGTCATATTTGCACATTTGTTTCAGTCTTTCATTGTTATTGCAACTTTAAATTTTTCTGATTATTTCTGTGATTGAACACGTTTTCATATATTTATCAACCATATGAATCTTTATTTGGAAGTGCCTGTTTAACTTTTGTACATTTGAGCTGTTCTCATTTGTCTCTCTTTTTCATGTTATAGTTTTGGTAAATGTTCTAATTATGAAGCTTTTGTCAATAATATATGCTGCAAATACGCTGTCACACTATGTGACTTGTCTTTTCATTTTTCTTTTTTTTTTTGATTTGGCATCTCACTCCGTCACCCAGACTGGAGTGCAGTGGCTGCTCCCGGCCACCGCAGCGTCGACCTGCTGGGCTCCTGCGATCCTTCCAAGTAGCTGGAACTACAGGCGCGCGCTACCACCCCAGCTAATTTTTTTTTTTGATTTATTGTAGAGATGAGGTCTCGCCAAGTTGCCCAGGCAGGTTTCAAACCCGCGGGCTAAGGAAATCCACTCACCTCAGCCTCCCAAAACGCGGGATTACAGGCTGAGCCACTGAGCCTGGCGTCTTTTCATTTTTCATAAAATTTAATTTGACTGAAAGAAATGTTTATTTTATTGTAAGTCAATTTATCAATTCTTTTTTTTTTTCCAGTTGGTCGTTTCTGAATCCTGTTTAATTAATCTGTGGTAACACAAAGGTGACAAAGCTATTCTCTTGTATTATTCTTTAATGCAGATGTTGTCAAAATTTTTTTGTGAAGAGTCGGATGATAAATGTTTTCACTTTTCAGGTCACACAGTCCCTGCTGCACCTACTCAAGGTTGTCATTGTAGGCCAAAAGCTGCCATTGGACATTATCTGCAATATCTACATGGCTCTGTTCCAATAAGTCTTTATTTATAGAAACTGAAATTTGAACTTTATATAATTTTCACAAACCATTAAATGCTATTCCTTTAAAATTTTGTTTAACTATTTAAAAAGGTAAAAACCATTCTTAACTCACAGAATGAGTTTTACAAAACGAGAAGTAAAGCAAGCAGGGCTTTGCCTAAGTCATAGCTTAAAAATCCTTTTCCATAGCATTGAATGTTCTCTTTCACATTTATATCTATAATCTACTTGACATTGATTTTTTGTGTTTTATGTGAGGTAGAGAGGTCAAAAAATGAGGGATATTTATACCCAATTGTTCTAGCTACATTTATGGACCATTTGTCTCTGTTTTACTGTGCCACCTTTGATGAAAATCAATCATGTATGTGTGGTTATATTTCTAAATTCTCTACTTTGTTCCATTGTTCTATGTGTTCATACTTGGCATCAGACCACTCTTTCTAAATTGTTTATTAAAATCCTGAATGTCTCCCTTTGTCCTTCTTCAAGATTATTCCGGTGATTTTCAGCCTTTTAATTTCCAAATTCATTTTAGGAATTATTTCTTTCTGAAAATTTATTGTGTTTTTTGCAGACATTATATTGCATTTAAAGCTCCATTTGGGAACTGAGCTTTCAAACCTATAAGCATAATACATAACTCCATCTCTTTAGATCTTCTTCCATTCTACTAGATACACTCATTGTTTTAATATAGAGATATTGTACAATTTTTGGCAAGGTTTATTACTCTATATTTGACAATTCTTGATGATATTATGAAAGATATATTTTAAATTCATTTTAGAAATGCTTCTGGTATATAGCATATGTATGTATGTATGATGCCGCCTTAGTCCCTTTTGAGCTACTGTAATAGAATGTAGAGACTGAATCGTTTAAAATGAACAGAAATTTATTTGGCTTGTGGTTCTAGAGTTGGGGAAGTCCAAGACTGAGGGGTCCCATATAGTCAGGGTCTTCTTGCTGCATCATAACATGGTGGAGGGCATCACATGTTTGGGGGGGGGGAAGCAGGGGAATGGGACCAAACTCTTTTTTTAAAAAAAATTGTATTTTAAAGATGTGGAGTAGAATTCAGTGTTAGGTATACAAATAATCATTGTACAGGTAAAGTTTGGACCTCACTTTGGTCCCCACTTCACCTGGTTTGAGATCAGGCACCCTTATTGATGAAGTGTGCCCCTCGTCCCCTGACAGTTTCCCACTACTGCCAGTCCTTTCTTTTAGTATTATGATAATTGTTCAGGGTCATTCTTTTATAAGGAGCCTATTCTCACCATAACAAACCCTTTTCCAGGATAACAGCATTAATTTATTTATAAAGGTAGAGTCCTCATGACCTTATCACCTCTTAAAATGCCCCATCTTAAACACTGTTGCATTAGAAATTTAGTTTCCAATATCTGACCTTTGGGGAACACATTCAAACCATAGCAGTTATGTGGATATGTACTCGTATGTGTGTACGTACATATATGTATGTATACATGCTCTTCCACTCACGATGGTGTAACATTCTCCAATAAACTCAACATACGCTTAAAATATCATACAGTGGGCTTCCTGGGCGAAACCCCCTAAAGCACACCAAATGCTTATCACTTTCACACCATCAAGTAAAAAAATGACTAAGTCAAACTATGGTAAGTTGAGTATCATCTCTGTGTGTATGCGAAGAGAGAGAGAGAGACTTATTTCTGTCATTAATTTTACATTTGTTTATATACATAGTAACGTCATCTGCAAATAATTACAATTTTAGTGATTTTTTTTCTAATCCTTGACTCTAATTTTCTTGTCTTGTTTCACTGACTAGACTCTGTCCTTTAATATGACATTAAAGACAGAATAATAAATATCTTTCATCTCATGGAAATATTTTACTATTTCACAATAATTTCTAAGGTAGATACTCATAATAAGAAAAAGGGGGGTAATCCCTTTGGGGGCCTTCCCACTGTGGGGGATTTTCTGTCCTCTCAATAAATCCTGCTTTCTCACTTAAAAAAAAAGAAAAAGAAAAAGGAAGCTTACTTCTATTTCTATTTTGCTTAAAATTTTTTCATAAGGAATTTGTTAAATCTCACCAAATGCTTTTTATATGTATTAAGATAATTGCTTTATTTTCTCCTTTATTCTGTGAATATTGTGAATTGCAGTGATTGACTTTTTGGATAACAGAGACTGAGTTTTTGCAACAAACTAAATTTGATTTTTGTGTACTGTTCCTTTTTTTTTTTACTAATATCATTGGATTCATTTTAATAATATTTTGTTTAGGATGTTGGCATCTGTGTTCATAAGAAAACACTGGTCTACAATTTGCCTTTGTTGAAATGCCCTTGTAAGTTTTGCTATAGAGGTCATGACAGTTTCATAAAAGGAGTTGTGAAGTGAGTCTCACTTTTTATTTTCTATATGAATGTTTGCAAAGTTAATATTAATTGTTCTCTAAAAGTCTGGAAAAATTAGCCAGTGGAACTAGTTGGACCTTAGGTTTTTCTGTGAAAGACTTTCAATACTGACTTCATATTTTGATAGGATTAATCTTTGAGTCAGGATATTCTTGGATATTTTTTGATATAGCTTTATTTAGACTTCTGTCTCTGACATCAGTTTCAGTAAGTTGGGTCTTTATATAAAACTTCAAGTTCATGGGAAATATTTATTTCAATATTTATTTTCTTTCCACTTTATTTGGTTTTAATTTTCTGTTATTTTTCTAATGTTTTGGAATAAATTTCTAAACTTATAATTTTGAGCCTTTCTTCTTTTTAATACAAATGTTTAATGTTTTAAATTACTCGCTAAGTATACTACACTTGAATCCAACTAAGTTTGGTATATATGTTTATTTCCCTTATGTATTATGAATCATTTTCTTTCTCTGTGTGTTTCAATCTGTTTATAGTCATTCCTCCCTATCTTAGGGAGATTGGTTCTATGACCCTACAAATACCAAAATTCATAAGTGCCCAGGTTCCACATATAAAATGACATAGTATCTGCGTGTAACTTATACACATCCTACTCTATACTTATCTCCAGATAACTTATAATACCTAAAACAATGTAAATGCTGTGTAAATTATTGTTACACTGTATTCTTTAGGAAACAATGACAAGAAACCCGTCTGTACATGCTTAGTACAAACACAACCATCTCTTTTTTAAAGAAATATTTTTGATCCATGGTTGGGTGAATGCATAGATGTGTAATCCACAGAGGGCTAACTGTATTTTCCACTAACCCACCTTCCTCTTGATTAATCTTATTAATCTTTGTGATAGGCAATCACATGCAGTGGAAAGGCTTACTAATAAAACAAATAATATGACCAATTAAACTATGTGTATTATTTAATCCATTATATTGTCTTTTCTATGAGATGGCTGCAATTTATAGATTTATATCAATACCTTCCTATGAGTTAAGCTTTACTGTTGTGATCAAAATAAAAGTGCAAAACTCTAAAACCTCAACATTTTGTTAAAATGTATGTTACAGTGCTCAAGTTAAATTATCAATATGAGGAACTATCGTAAAATTTCATAATGAGTTTACTTTTAGTGGAACATAAAAAGGAATATGCAAGCAGGTATGATGTAGCACTTTACAGTGAAAACAGAATACTTTACAAATTGCTTGTCTATTACCATTGTGACAGTTTAAAAAAATTCACTCCATTGCTTCAGTATTGTGGTTACTGATACAATTGTGCACATATTAACTTAGCTGAGTGAGTACTTGGGACAATGGGTAAAATTCATTTGAAATGCAGGCGCAATTTTATGACTCAAAGACTTAAAGTTTCTAAAAGTATTGTTCATAGAACATGGCTTGATTTTACAGTCTTTCCACACAGAATTCTTTCAACAGAGTCAACAATGTGAATTTGAATGTGAACAGGATATATGGTCAGTGAAGTTTTTAAACCAATATATCGAGTTCTTTTGGCACAGGTTGTTGAAGTCATAGCTTTGGATTTTTCCACTCCTATGCTAGAAATATGCAGAAGGGAGATTCAACGTATATAAATTCATTTGGACCTTCACAAGATATTCAAATCTTTTAGTTAGATAAATTTTTACCTACTTAGGTTGTCTGTGTATTATGTTTACAACATTACATCTATTGGGAAAAGCAAAAAAAAAAAAAAGTCCTCTTTGAGAAAGCGCAAATTTATGTACAAATAATTCATACCTGTAGACATATAAGAGAAATAAAACATACTGAACCAAGGAATCACTAATTTATTTGGTATTTTTCCTATAACAGATAAAATTGGTAGAACACAAATATTAATTTTAATAACTTATTGGACATCTAGTGTTTTTATAATTTTAACATATTATTTTCAAAATTCTCACAGAGAAGTATAGTGGCATGCTATATAATCTTTCAGTGAGCTAGGTTTGGCTTTTGCATACTACAATTTTGACTTTTGCCCTATTTTTTTGAATCAAGTGTCTTTTTTTATATTTACATGATATGTAGAAGTCCTTGTGTGAGATGTAATGTTTACTCATACTTGTTTTTCTTGCTAAATACATTTGTAGTCTAGTTACCACCTTAGGACAGAAAGATCCATTCGGATCCTGTTTTTCATTTTAGTTGCCTTTTTTTTTGTTTCCCTGCTATATATATATAATCTTTGCACACAGAATTATTATATATATATAATCTTTGCACACATAATTATTTCAATAGAGTTCAGTAGGTTTGACTGTGAACAGGATGCATGGTCAGTGAAGTTTTTAAAGCAATATAGCAACTCCTTATACTACTTATATACATATATATATAAAACACTATATATATATATATATATATATAAAGACTTAGAAAACAATTGAGTTCATGTTGAATAAATGGACACTTACTGGATTGAAGCAAGGTTTAATTTATAATTATTTTTGCCATTTCCATGTTTCCATTACTATATGGTTACGTGGAAGGATAATGTCTTAGTCCATTTGTACTTCTATAACAAAATGCCTGTGACTCAGTAATTTATATAGAACAGATATTTATTTGCTCACAGTTCTAAAGACTGAGAAGTCCAAGATCAAGACACCAGCATTCAGTGTCTGATGAAGATCTTTTTGCTGCATCCTCACATGGTAGAAGGTGTCTTCACATGGCAGAAAATAGAAGGGCAAAACTATTTGCCCTTATCCCTTGTATAAGGTTAGCAGTCCCAGAACTTCACCCTTATAAGTGAATTATCTTCTGCAGCCCCCACGTTTTAATACTATTGCATTTAGTATTAAGGTCAACACGAATTTAAGAGGGAACAAACCACAGCAAGTACTGCGTTAAATGAAGACAGAGAGTATGCATTTGGCTATTTGCACTGTCAGCATAAGTCAGAATGTCTATGAGGCCAGGTGAGAAAGAAAGCCAAGAAGGATACGGAAACCTAGTGGCATCCTAACTGACTATGAATAAAACCTAAGCCTGATCAATGGCATTTTCTATGCTAGGATTAAATTTCCTTGTATTTGCACTTTCAAGAGCAGGATATTAAATGAAGATAGAAAAATACTTGAGAATCAGAGCAGTGTACTTTGCTGTGGGACAGAGATGGTTTATGAGATCTCATCATAATTTAGATAATAATTATAAACAACATTTTTATACTCGTTGTAAAACTAGCACATTTTTGGGTAGTTTTGTTAGTCACCAACAAGCCCATCATATTAGACACTATTAATATACTCACTTAATAGATGAACATAACTTGCACCAGGGAATTTACTACTTGCTCATGTAGTAATACCAGGCTGATATGTAGATACCTCAAGGCTGTGGATCTCTTTGACTAGAACACTGACAGCAGCATGCAGAATTTAGAATCTTATTCCCTCCTACCCCTTCTCTCTGATCCCTATATGCATAGCTGCAAATGCCTTAGAAAAGGAATTCTCCATGGTTCACGCTCCTCTTTCTATGGCTTTGAATCTCTAGTCTCATCTAGTTTTTCTGACAACTTCTGTCCTGCTGATTTGTACCTGGCTGCTTCTTCTCAGCCTAGTTCTTTCTGCTTGATGGTTTTTGCTAGATAATCTTACTATTCTTTGCTTTTGATTCCACCATAAGCCTCTTGTGTTGGTACTTCAGCTTCACAAATGACTCCCTTATTGTCCAGGTTGGAGAATGAAGACAGACCAACAATAGGAAAGAAGAAGAAAGAGGACCTTTTTGAACTAGATATTTTGAGATTAATTTTAAAAATATAAAATGAACTGTGGGTTAATAAACTGGAAGTATAAGATAGAACATTCAGAGATTATCATATTAGAAATTTAAGATTCCAGAGCAGGAATAATTCTGGGTGGTAATGTAATCCAAAACATGGCATTGGAAAGAAATAACTGAACTTGCATTGTAATTTTGGGATTACATTGGTGTCCTAAAAATAGACACAGGTATAACAGTAAATCTTAGTTTGTGTTTGAATTTTAAAGAAGTCAAGTAGACAAGGTAGTGTATTTTTTTTTAATGGAAGAATTCACCCAATAATTGGGAAGAAACAATCAGAGGGAAGATGATATATCCAGCTGGCACAGCACTAAAAGAAGAAATGTATTGTTTCGTTCTGTTTTATTGTGATATGTATGTTTGCATATATTTGCTAAAAAAATTCAAACTGGGAGATATTTGGTTCAAAATAGTGTTTGACTGGTAGCCCTCACTATAAAACCTGCCAATTAAAATATCATGGACTGTCCTGCTCTTAAAATTGTGGCACTCAGAGCAGGAGTGCAAATTAAGGACTATATCATATGTTTGAATATTTAAGTGTTATAAATCAAACTATGAACATTATCTCCCCTCTGTCTCTTGATCCCTGGGAACATTTTTGGTGCCATCAGTCTAAAGGAAATGTGTTCCCACTTTGCTGCGGGACAACAAAGAGACCGTGACACCATGGCTATCTTAGGAAGTAGCATTTTATTAGCGCCAGTGCAACTCAGCAGGCTAATGCTCTAAGGCTGAGCAACCCAGAGAAAGAGGAGAGTGGTTTTATATGTTAGTTTATGTAAGGGATGGGGGTCGGTTTGTATAGTTACATATTTTTCTTTGGAATTTGCAAGGTGTTATCTAGCAAAACCAGATTTTCAAAGAACAAATTGTCTCCAGAGTATACATGACAAGCAGGTGTTGTAAATCAGTAATGTCTCAGAAAGAAGATGAGGAAATAAAGTTGTGAATCGATTACTATCTTGCATTTTCAGGAAAGCGGCTTGTGGCTACTTGGTTTTCTCACGTCCCATATCTAGCAGGTTTGGAGCTTGCAGGTTGATTTTTTTAAAAGTAATAATTTTAACTGTTTTTAACCCCTCTCTGCCACAACTTAGCAAAGTCTTGTCCGCATAACCTGCTGGGAGAGGCAGAAGGTAAGCCAGTCAAGCTTTCCTGGAACTGGATCAGACCCATTGTCTATTCTTCAAACCCCACTTCACATTTCTGACTCTAGGTTGCCCAGACAGCTTTGAGTGCCTCCTAAAAATACAGAGAGCGGAAAGAAGGCCAGATGGAAACATTGTTACTGTGGGGCCCAGTGTGCCTTGCCTTCAACTTTGGGTGATGTAGGGAAGTAAGTTTTAAAAGAAGGAAGAATGGTCACTTTTTCTCTTTGGCTTCTTTCTGCACATGCTCAGCTACTTTGAACCCTATTCTGGCTTGGTGGTGGGGAGAAGAGGGAGGGGGGCAAAAGGAATTGTTCAGATTGAAAAAAAAGTTCTCCTTCCTAATTTCTGTGAACTCAAACCATTTCTAAACTTTCAAAAATCATTTTTTACTACATTGAAAAGAGGCCTATAGCAGAAAATCCTATTGTCTTGGTCTTGGGACAATACTCTCCATGAAGACCAAAAAAAAAAAAAAAAAAAGAATAAAAACACATAGCAATATCTAAACCAAAGCTAACAGAGCAAGACAAATCAGAATATCTAGACCACCTCAAATTACTCTGCCATAATAAATAAATGTGAAGAGATGCTGAAGAAAATCGGGTGAGGTTTGTGAGAAAATTATAGAGACTCAATTTTATACTGAGTAAAACTGCCTTTTGTATATGAACATAAAAGTAAGAAATATCCTATTCATATGAATTTCTATGAAAAAAATTTTAAGACATACTTCCAAAAGCTGACAGATAAAATTAAGTTAAAAAAATTGATATACCTCACTTTATGTGTATAGAGATGAAGTAAAACTGTTGAAATAAATTATCCAAACATTTGCTGTAGAACTGTTTATAAAATACCACTGTCCAGCCTGGGCAACTTGTTGAGACTTCATCTCTACAATAAATCAAAAAATTAGCCAGGCATAGTGGCACATGCCTATAATTCTAGTCAACTGGAAGGTTGAGGCTAAAGGATCACCTGAGCCCAGCAGGTCGAGACTGTGGTGATTGTGAGTATGCCACTGCACTCCAGGCTGGGCGACAGTGAGACTCCAACTTAAAAATAAACAAATAAATAAATAAATGATAAAGAGAATCAGAAAAAAGAAAAACCAATGTAATAATGTTCATTTGAAACCTCATATTGTAATTCCAAACAATATTTGCCAAAATGAGAGATAAAAGCAACATGGAAGGTAAGGAGTAACATATAAGAGACAAAATACTTCAATTTCATTTTTACCTCATCATTTTAAGAAAGACAAGTTAAATAATGTTTATGAACTGCATAAATTTAACTGCCTGTAGAAATAAAATCTGAAGAAAAAATGCCAATTAAATAGGGCAAAATACTACTTGTTTTCTTAATTTCTAAAACTCTGAGCTTAAAGCTACTGACAAGGTGTATAAAAAGCAAGCACACACAAAACCATAATGATTCAAATAATAAAATGGAAAGAACAGTAATAATTTTTGAAAAAAACTTGTTTGCCACAAAGCAAGTGGATAAGTGGTAACTGTATTAGCAACTGTGGAGAAGCTGAACCATGAATAACCAGAGAACACAGAGAACCAGCTTCATAAACACCACCAAACCCTCAGAAACTGGCAGCAACTGTTGCCTCTGGACAGAGGAGTGAAGGAGACATGGATTAGAGTGAGGAGAGTTGCTTTAAAACTTTTTGAAAACTAGTTAGGTTCCTGATTCCCTTCCTATAGGAATTCTCAGCCTAAGGCCCAGAAGAGTCAACACGTAGTTAATTTCAATGACCCAACCACATCCTCAAAATTTTCAACAACATTTTTTAAAAACAGCTTTTAGGTAATAGACATTCTGTAAGAGAACAAAACTTTAAAACATGCTCGTGTTATGTAATAGCTTCATAGATAAAAGTAAAAATATCATATTATTTTTAAAAAGGATAAACTATATTGGGATGAAATATTCAAAGAACAAAAAGGAAATCTTGGAAATTGCAACAAGAAAAGCAGAAATGAAAAACTCAGAATGTTTGGAAAGTAAATTTAAGGGAAGTTTCCAGAAAGAAAAGCAAAGCAATGAATAGAGGCAAATCAGGAAAGAAAATTAGGAAAATAGTCAGAGAGGTTCATATCCAATATCCAAATAAATAATATGAGTTCCATAAAAAATTTAAAGAGAAAAACAGAGTTGAGCTAATCATCAATGAAATATTTTTAAAAAATTATTCAAAACGGCAGATATGAATTCCCAAGCTAAGAAGGCATAAGTGTCTGGCACAATGAAATAAAGTAGAAGCCAGAAATAAATCTTGGAGAAATTTCAGAATTAAATGGACAAAGGAGACTCTATACACTTCTAGAGAGAAAAGCAAAATCACTTGTGAAGACTTCAGAATTTTTTCAACTACTACAATGGAAAATAGAAAACAAAGGAACAAAACTTACAAAATTCTGAAAGTAAAAACTTTCAGTCTACCAATCTATTTGTAGTATGAAGGTAGGAAAAAGACATTTTCAAATGCCCTGAGTCAATGATCGTCCTAGGCACCATTTCTTAGGTAATAGTGAAAGGTCGGACATAGGAGGCAGGGTCAGGAAACTTCCAGGATAATGGGAAAGGAATATTCTAGGTTGCCAGTGGGGCACTACGTTTGTTAGGCAATCGCTACTGAATGAAGCAGTACTACTCATGAATAAACAGTGTGCTACAGTACTCATTTTATACAATAATTATATAAATGTGAATTGTTTATTTAATTAAAGCTATAATTACACTGGAAAGACAGGGAAGGAAAAGCAGAGGGTATGAAGGGCGCAGGGAACAGTCAGAAGGGCCCCCCCCCAAGATGGCACTGAACACTACAGGGCCACACGAAAACAACAAAAGGCCCTAAGTTCCGGCTTCCCCCGTAGGGTTTCCCGTGCGTGCGAAGTTCAAACCTGCGAGCGAACAATCTCCTCCTATGACAAATCAGCCCTGTTGTACCCTCCAATAGTAATGTAACACAACTTCGGCCCATCCTATTTCCATTCTGCTCTACCCAATAGAATGCTAGCACGACCTTTTCCTGCCCTCGCTAAACTAATAAATACAGCTCTCTCCCTGCATAACTCTCTCTCTCTCTCCCTCTAGCTCCTTCCGGTCACAGACCCTTTCTGTGGCTGCCACTTTAATAAATCTCTTGGTCCCCAATGGGTGTGGAGTTGTTACTGGCGCCCAAGTTCTTTAATTGGTGCCGTGACTCAGATCGGGTTTCTCTCGCTCCTGTGCGAGTCTCTCTAGCCCTTGGGCGAGACCCCGATTTGGTGCTGGTGGCTACTCCAACCCTCCCGGACCTTCCCCAAACTCTTGAATGCCTGAGCCGCATCCACCAGTGATTAGGTAAGTCCCCCTCCCAAACAAGGAAGCCTGAAACTTGCCAGGGATCACCAGAGGGAACTGACCTCAGGATCCAGCCCCTCCGGCCCCTCGGCAAGGGGGAGCACACCCCGCCTCGGCCTTCACGGCCACAGCGGACCCTAAAAGTCTTCCTCCTCTGTTCCATCTCTCACGGACCCTAGGGGCTCCCACATCTGTCAGGCAGCAGCGGACCTCAGAGGCTCCCATGTCTACTAGCCTACAGCGGACTCCATAGGGTTCTCACTCCCCCAGGGCTCCCACGTCTGTCTGGCAACAG
>CAUYQG010143258.1:25000-36278 GCA_963574415.1 Tarsius wallacei | reverse complement strand
GCCTTGGGAGGCTGAGGTGAGTGGATTGCCTGAGCCCGCGGGTTCGAGACCCGCCTGGGCAACTTGGTGAGACCTCATCTCTACAATAAATCAAAAAATTAGCCGGGTGTGGTAGCGCGCACCTGTAGTTCCAGCTACTTGGAAGGCTGAGACGGAAGGATCGCCAGAGCCTAGCAGGTCGAGGCTGCGGTGGCCAGGAGCGGCCACTGCACTCCAGTCTGGGTGACAGAGTGAGACTTCAACTCAAAAAAAAAAAAAAAATTCTTCCCAAGGTCACACAACTTGTAACTGACAGAGCAAAAATTCCCCCGGGCCTTTTTGACTCTGAGTAACCACTCTGCCACGCTGCCTCTCAGTTAATGGATATCTCTGAATTAACGAATTTTTCTGGAAATCTCAGCTTTCCCATATGAAGACAGATGGTCCCTGATGAACCAGTACCATGACAAAAAACATGGGGAGTTGAGAGTTAGTTCAAGATGCAGCAAATCTAAAAATACTCTGGCTTCACTTTTACATATGTGTCCAACAGGGGTGGAACAACTTTAATTAGTGTAACAGGACAATAGGAATTAAATTGGCTTGGTCACAAGATTTTTACGGGATGACACTGATGGTATTACTATCCTACTTCAAAGATTTGGAAAGATGTCCCTGCTAAGGCTGGAGAATAGAAACCTGTTTTTCATCAACTAGGCTGGCCTGACAAATTAAGTCTGTGGAGTCATTAGATTAAGATAAGAGCTTATCTCCTAGGCTGACATTTATTCAGAGGTTTTTATACTGCTCAGCTGGTAATTAGTGCTGTTGAATTTTTAACACTGCTTTGTCCAGTCATTCAAGAATTCTAGAGGTATATTTGCATCTCCGGTGTATGTTTTTGGTTATTAAAAATAGAAGAGGAATGCAAGTGAATTACTTTAGAAGGTTTGAATAATTCTTCCAAAAGTTATTCTGTAGTGAAACATGCAGCTTAATGACTTATTTGCAGAAGAAGGAAGCCATTCTCCCAATTGATAAATGTTGACTAAGGAGTTGCTTTTTGCTATAGGATCTATAATTTATTTCAAGGCATGCATATTACAGGTTTATTATGTTCTAGGAGAATCATTAAGACTGAGATCACATGCAGTAATGGTTTCCTGCTGCTTCACACCCCCGATTCAGCAAACATGCTTTAGATTGAGGGAACGGCTCAAAGTTTTGTTTTTCAGTTTCTTTTCTATGGCTGATTTGACTGTGAAAGTCTTATTTTTCCGGTTTTCTTGTCGTTATAATAACAACTTGATTGCTATAGAATAAACTAATACGTTAAGCCTGCACACGTGCCTTGACAGTCTGTCAAACAAACAATGCTCACATTTTTAGGATGCTTGGTTTGCAAAATTCCATTTTCTCTGTTGAAATACTAATTAGTAATCAGATGGATAAGAACCCCTGTTGTAAGAAAGTTCATCGCTCGGTTAAAGTTGCATCCTGTTAACATGACTATCAGATCATGTGTTTTGTCCTGACTGTGAACAGCTCTCATCACTCAACATATTACACTTGCCACTTTTCAAAAAATGTGGCAGAGAGAATTTCGCAGGGACAAGTGAAACATTTGACTCTACAAGTTCACTTTAACAGTGCCCAAAAGGAAGTCTCAAAAAAAAGAAGAAAAAACCCTACCTACTTAAGACACCCAGCCTGGAAGATGGGTTCCCTGTGGCTTTGTAGTTAACAGGCTTAAAGTCACTTGCTAGCCGGCCTCTGGGTATAGACAGTTATAGAACCTCCGGTCATGTACACACTGCCCAAGGTGAACTGTCCCATAAAGCACTGAACGTTCTTCACGTTTGTTATGACACACACTCATCCTTCTCAACACCCCAAGTCAATTCCACTCCACTCCTGGCATCCCTGTGATGTAGGGGAGTGAAAAGAACAGGCCCTGGTTCTCCACATCAAGGAGTCATTCAACTTCAGTTTTCTTACCTAAACTATAAGATGAGCTCAGTGTAGCCCTTAAATAGACCTCCCAGGGTCTGGAAGCTCAGATCTGTGATCTGACCCCCAAGGCCAAACTACAAGAAGCCTGGGTGGACAGAAAATGATAATGGAGAATGAACCACAGGGTTTAGACTCATTAGAGAAATTTGTAGAATTCAGTTTGAAATTCAGTACAGGAACTCTGAAATTATATGATCACACTTTGTCACAGAATAGAGGTCAGGGTATATTTGTTGAATAAATGAATGGATAGAGAGCTAGCATGGAATATGGGGATTTAAATCAGACACACCTGTGTTCAACTCCTAACCTGCCACATACTTGTTTTGTGACCTCGGATAATAACTAAACCTCTCCGAACCGGCTTCTTCATTAGCAAATCTGGACTAATAACCAGCCCATAGGGTTGTTGGCAAGATACAAACCTACATAAGCACATGGTAGGTGCTGAAAAAACATTTGTTTTCATTTCTTTTCCCTCCAGGTTGGTTTTGGGTATTTTTTTTTTTTTTTTGGCCCCCATTCTCTGGTTCCACATAAATTAAGTTGTAAAAATATCACCATCCAGCTTTCAAATTCATGTATTACCAAGGACTACCAACACATTTGGTATGTGTTATTATTATCTTCTAATGTGTCCTGAAAAAGGAAGAAGAGAATGAAGTTTCCCTTCCAACTCCCCACGGGTAATCAGGCCAGGGGAAGGTGGGCGTCATTCAGTGTGTTTACAATGTACTCCATCTCTGCACTCAGGCTTCCTTAACTCACCACCCCCACCCCCAACTTTCTGAAGAGTAACATATAATTAGAGCACTAACGAGGTCATTTAACAGAAACCATGGGTAGGGAGTAATGAATGTGCTATCAGGCTCGGAGAACAGCTTGGGCAAAAATCCAAACAGTCCATGTTGGACTCTGAGGAGCCGACCTAAACTGGGAAAATAGAACTTGGAGAAAGGTTACTAACACCAGAAACAAAAGCCTACTCTCCAGAGAGACACCGGCCATGTTTTGAGGACAGCCCTTGTGAAAGGGTCTGTGCAGACAGTGACTTGGCATGACCAGAAAGCTTGGTGGCATCTTGCACCTGGCAAGATGGCGTGGGCGCTTCAGGGATATTACTAGCAATCTGTAGAATACAAAACCTGGGAGGAGCTTCAGAGATCAGTGAGAGTAATCTCCCCATTTTCCAGATGAGTCTAGAGTGCTCCAGAATGCTGACTGGCTTCACCAGCCAATTAGAAACAGACCTGGATTTAGCACCAAGGCCTGCGGATCACAGGGCAGTGTCTGATTCACTAGCCCATGCTGTCTCCTGGCCTCTGAGGATGACATTCAGGAGACCATTTGGACGGTGGACAATGAGAGGCCAGCTTTACTTGGACACTTCTAGAGTAATTAAGTCCCAGAAAAATAAACCCGTCCGTCCACCAGTTTGCATTTGGAATTAGCACTCTTAATTGAGTTACAACTGCTAACATCGGTGTGGCTTTCAACAGCATAGAAATAGAGGAAGAGAAACCGAGAGAATCCAAATGCCTTCAACCCCCTGACCCACCGATTTCCCAAGCTGGAGCCATGCCTGCCCCCAGCCAGCTCACAGGGTTGTTGCCCAGATCTATGCCAAGTGCTGCTGGTAAGTAGGTTAAATAGTGGGCCACAAACTGTACGACTTTTTTTCTTTACAGTTGATTGAATTGGAATGAATAAAATGAAAATCAGTGCAAAAGCATTCTGGCGGTGTGCTTTTTACCCAATGAACACATATTAAAAGTATAACTATGTTTATATGGAGGAGTCCATGAAGTTTTTATTTTTTTATTTACTCTTTTTTTTTTTTGAGTTGGGGTCTCACTCTGTCGCCCAGTGGCTAATTTTTTGCATTTTTTGTAGAGATGAGATCTCATTATGTTGCCCAGGCTGGTCTCAAACTCCTGGGCTCAGGCACCTCAGCTTCCCAAAGTGCTGGGATTACAGGTGTGAGTACAGCATTACTTTAAAAAACCGATTCTAGCCGGGCGCGGTGCCTCAGGCCTGTAATCCCAGCACTTTGGGAGGCCGAGGCGAGAGGATGGCCTGAGCCCGCGGGTTCGAGACTAGCCTGGGCAACATGGTGAGATCTCCTCTCTACAATAAATCAAACCATTAGCCAGGCATGGTAGCGTGAGCCTGTAGTTCTGGCTATTTGGAAGGCTGAGGCAGAAGGATCACCAGAGCCCAGCATGTCGACACTGGGGTGGCCGTGAGCGTGCCACTGCACTCCAGCCTGGGCGACGGAGTGAGACTCCAACTCAAAAAAACAACAACAAAACAAAGAAACCTATTCTAAATGCTCCTAAGTAGAGAAAGAACTTTGCCACTATCATACTTTAAAAGTACTACGGTATTAAACTTCCTAGGCTGGATCTGTTCCAGGGGTCACTTCATCACTTCCATTTCAACAAGCATTTATTAAGTGCTTATCATATACACAACACTACAAGGCAGCTTGGGAGGAACACAAGGCATAGAGCATACAACCTCTGTCTTAAGCAACTGACTGCTCGTTTGGGCAGGCCCAACATTCCTAGATAGTGAAGAACGGTTATCAGAAAATGTACAAGAAATCCTAGGTGTTTCTTAACCCCTATTAAACACCTTTTTCTGCAGGGTGTGGTGGCTCATGCCTGTAATCCCAGCACTTTGGGAAGCAGAGGCAAGAGGATTGCCAAGTCCAGGTGTTCGAGACCAGCCAGGGCAACCTGGCGAGACCTTGTCTCTACAATAAATCAAAAAATTAGCCGGGCATGGTGGCGCACACCTGTAGATCCAGCTACTTGGGGGGCTAAGGTGGAAGGATCACCTGAGTTCAGTGGGCAGAGGTCGCGGTGGCCGTGAACTTGCCGCTGCACTACCGCCCGGTCAACAGAGTGAAACTCCTACTCAAAAATAAATAAATGAATGAATGAAACAAAAACAAACATTTTTCTTTCCTTTAAAGTGGCAAAGGCAGAGCATGGCTTTGGAGCCAGTGGACATTCATTTGGTCTTTTGCTGTATGTGGTGTCTCCTAGGGGCTCTCTGGTTGGGACGTCTCCAACGGGGTTCCCCGAGAGTCGCAGGTTTTCGCCAAAGGCCCTGCTCCTGTTTCCTGGGCGTCCCGTATTCTCCACACCCAGATCCTCCACATGGGCCCCCTTTGTTGTCCCAGAGCCAACAGGAAGCTGGGAGCAAGTCTGCCGGACAGGGGACAGGGGACGATAAGTCTCAGTGGATGGTGCAATGCCAAAAATAATGCAAGGCCGATAACACACCTGGAAGTTGGGGCCTGGGAGGGCAGCCTTTGTTTCCTGACACCATCTTCCTTGTTTGACTTTGAAAACAATGTCCCAATAACAGACAGCTCTAGATTCAAAGTGCTCAGTCAGGTCTCAGTACGTATAAAACAGCGCAGACCAAGCTTTCATGGCCACAGATGCTGCCTGGTCTTTTCGTTTTGGTTTCTGTCTTGAGTCAGGGTCTCACTCTGTTGCCCAGGCTGGAGTGCCCTGGCGTGATCACAATGGTCACAAGTCATGGCAGCCTTAACCTCCTGGGCTCAGGTGATTCTTCCACCTCAGCATCCCACAGGCGTGCGCCACCATGCCTAGCTAATTCTACTTTTTTTTTTTTTTTGGTACAGACGTCTCACTATGTTGCCCAGATTGGTTTCAAACTCCCGGGCTCAAGCAAAATGCCGGCCTTGGCCTCCCAAAGTACTGGGATTACCGGTGTCTTGAGCCACTGCATCCGGCCACTGCCCAATTTTTCTAAGCAAAAAACTTACCAAGAAACGTTCCTTTCCTTTACCCCTCGTAATTGTGGGAGAATCCATTCGAAACCTGATAATTGTCTGGTGGTGTGGGAGATAGCTTGCTGGATTAGAACAGAGACTTTGGCTATTTGAACCCAGCTTCCAATTCCAGCTTAGGAATTTCAGAACTGTATGGCCTTGAGCAAGGTGCTGAACCTCTCTGAATCCCAGACTCCTCACTGAAAAATTAGAGATGCCAACGACACATAATTTAGAGGATTACTGCGAAGATTAACTGAGACAAAGGATGTCGAGACACTGGACACACAGTAGGTGCCCAATGAATTTTTGTTATGGTGTTTTCAGAGCAAAATTCCAACACTGGCTCCTTCAGGAGGGGAAAATAAAACAAGCCGCTTTGTCAGGATGCAACAGCTGGTGCGAAGTAACCACATCCGGGGAGAGTGCCACCCATCCTCAGAGTCATATGCACTTTATGGATATAGTGATTTGCATCTTGTCAAATTTTCCCTAACATTTTGCAAAAATTCCCCAAATGTCAAATGAGTGAATAATCCGTACGGTATTGCAGATCTTGTTATCCTCTGTTTCATGACATATTTTGGGTGTCCCAGACACACCCGTCCAAGTAAATGATAGTAAATAAGGAAGTCTTCCCTCCTGAGGTCCAGCCAGTACCAGCTTCTACCTGCCAAAAAGGAACATAAACCTGCAAGCCCGGAGAAACTTGGAGCTGATTAAAGTGTCACCGATCAATACATGCTTAACACCGTCCATGTGCTCAGTCCTAAGACAACTCAGGGTGGGAGTGCAGGGATGGGGTGACATGTTTGTCACTGACTCCATGCTAGCCAATGGGCTTCATATACGTTTTTCTTACTTAATCTTCTCAGAAAACCTTTTTATTTATTTAGCAAATGCTGAAATCGTACTTGGCGTGTGTAGTGCTTCCCTGTGGGCCCACTTCTTGGGAGAATCCCTTCCTACAAGTGGGTTATAAATGCTTTCCAGCGCTCATAACAACCCAGTGAGGCAGGTGGCATGATTCTTTCCATTTTACAGATGAGGAAACTGAGACTCAGAGACATGACGTCGCCTGCCTAAGGCCACATAGTTAGTAAGTGGCAGAGGTAAGGTAGGAATCCAGACAGTCTGGCTCCAGAGTCGGTGCTCTTAACGGTTAACTGCTGCCTTACGAGGTAGGTGCCATAATTATCATCATTTTACAGATGAGGATACTGAGGCAGAGAGAGGTTAAGTAACACTATTCAAGATCTCATATAGCAGAGCTGGGATTTAAAAGGTCTATCTGTTTATATAACCCTAGCTTAAACCACTTATAAGTTATACAAAGGTTCAAAAAGTTCTTGGCCAAGCTCAGTGGGCTCACACCAGCATTTTGGGAGGCCAGTGGAGGCAGACTGCTTGAGCCCAGGGGTTTGAGAACAGCCTGGGCAACATAGCGAAACTTTGTCTCTATGAAAAAAAAAAAAAAATGAAAGAGAGAGGGAGGGAGGGAGAAAGAGGGGGAGAGAGTGAGAAAGAAAAGAAAAAAAATGTCTTGCCTTAAGTAGTTTCTAGTTTTCCTGGCCTTGTATCAAAAAAAAAAAATAGTGATTTTAGGAAGACCATATGCAATCAATGTCAAAGGGCTCCAGCCCTGCATGTTCACTAGGGGTCATGGCTCCAGCCAGCACATGGCTCTGAACTTCAGAATGAGAAACTCTTCTCAAAACAGGGCTGAGGGCTGGCCTGAGAAATGCCTCCCTGTTTTGCTTTTGTTTTTTGTTTCTCTGACTTGAAGAAAATAGAGAAAAAGCTCAAGTTGCTGAAGCTGCAAAATAGTTATTTCGATGCTTTTTGTATGATGTGTGCCTAAGCCCTTTTTCTTTTTTCATACTGTTAACTTTTCAAAAACTATTAAGAAGAAGAGTGGCAAGGTGCTGTAGGGGGACAGGAGACGGAGGACAGGAGGGAGGTGGTGGGTAGATTGTCTGCAAAGCAGAGTGATTTTCATGAGAGATTTTCGATGCAGCTTCTGGCTTCTCTTTGTCTCACCAGGGTGTGGCAGAGGGCAGGGACTCGGTGGTTCGGCTGAAGATTTTGAAGACAACAAAATAAGAGTCTCAGTTTTACGGGCTGCTGTTAAGTTGGGGCAATAATGATGATCCTTGGAATAGAACTGGACCTAGAAGTTGGAAAACATTAGGGGCTGGGTAGATTTCACGGCAAATTCTTACTCTCCGAACACAAACATTAGAAAATCACCTTGGTCATTGTCCTCTCCTTCAAGAAAGAGCCCCCATTTCTTATCCTATCTCCTTCCTCTGGGTCCAGGAACTCCGGCTACAGCTTCAGAGTACAGCAAGTCCCCTACATACGAACCTTCAAGCTGCAAACTTTCGAAGATGCAAACATGCATTTGCGTGTCCAATCACATAGGTTGATTCACGTGTCTAGTGTACAGTGTCACATGCATGCATTGTCTGCAAGTGATTGTGCTTTTGTGCACTTTACTGTACAGTAGGAGTCCCCAACCTTTTTTGGCATCAGGGACCAGTTTCACAGAAGATAATTATTCCACGGACCGGAGGAGGGACCCAGGATACGCAGTCAAACCTCACTGCTAATGCCAATCTGTATTTGCAGCTGCTCCCCAGTGCTAGCATCACTGCTTCAGCTCCACCTCAGATCATCAAGCATTAGATCCTCACAGGGAGCGGGCAACGTAGATACCTCACATGTGCAGTTCACGATCGGGTTCGTGCTCCTGTGAGAATCTAGTGCTGCCACTAATCCGACTGGAGGCAGAGCTCAGGCAGTAATGCGAGTGATGGGGAGTGACTGTAAATACAGATGAAGATTTGCTCTCTCACATGCCGCTCACCTCTCACTCTGCGGCCCAGTTCCTAACCAGTTCATGGTGCAGGGGTTGGGAGCCCCTGCTGTACAGTACTATACAGAGTACAGTGGTATAGTATCTTTATTTCAAGCCCAGGATGTTTGGAATCAAGTGTAAATGCAACAGTGATACAGCTGGTGTTATATAGCCGATTGTGTTAGTTGGGGGCCTAGGCTAACTTTGTTGGACTTAACAAATTGGACTTACGAACGTGCTCTCGGAAGGGAGCTTGTCCGTTCGTATGTAAGGGACTTACTGTATTTGCCTGAGACAGAAGGACAAAAAGAGATTGCTTCCCTTAAAGCCCCAGAGCCCCTCTCCAGCTCTTGTTCAAAGCACAAAGCTTTGAGAAGTCTGCACCTCCCAGATTCCATTCTCTTTCGCTCCCCACGTACAATTAACTCCAAGCCCTGTGGATCACAACCTCAACTGCTCTCAAACCGTTTCCCCATTCCCACTGCTCCTGCCCTGCTCCCAGCCACTGCCATCTCTTTCCTGATGACTGTCACCATCCTAGCACGTCTTTCTGCTTCCAGTTTGCCCACTTTAATCATTGTCCGCAGAGCAGCTAAGGCAGAAATCTGATTGTGTCATCAGAAACCCGTTGCCTTAAGGATGAAGTCCAGTCTCCTCGGCTCAGTCTGCAAGACGTTTTCTTGTCTTCTCTCTGGTCTGATTTCTCCCACCCCTGTGCCTGTATTCCATTCACAGTCAGTGTTTGCAGGTCCTCAGACACAAGCCATGCTTCCTTATCATCCTAATTCTTGACATTCCTCTTGCTTCTCTTGCTTAGCTGATGATGCCTCTTCCAGCTCAGCAGCTGACCTAGTGTGGTTAGCCAGTGTGGTCAAGGTGTGCTGAAATCTCCTCCCAAAAACCACCAGACAGACGACAGACGTAGAAAGCAGGGCCATCTTTTAAAAACACAAATCAGGCTGGGTGCGGTGGCTCAAGCCTGTAATCCCAGCACTTTGGGAGGCTAAGGCAAGAGGATTGCCTGAGCTCAGGGGTTTGAGACCAGCCTAGGCAACTTGGCGAGACCGCCTCTCCACAGTAAATCAAAAAATTAGCCGGGCATGGTATCGTGCACCTGTAGTTCCAGCTACTTGGAAGGTTGAGGTGGAAGGATTGCCTGAGCCCAGCAGGTCCAGGCTGCGGTGGCCGTGAGTGTGCCACTGCACACCAGCCTGGGCGACAGAGTGAGATTCTAACTCAAAATAAAAAAAACACAAATCAATCCTGTCACTTTGTTTCTACAAACTCTCCAATTTGCACTTAGAATGAAATTCAAACGGTTTATCACCTACAAGACCCTACTAAATCTGGCCCCTTCAACTTCCTCCTATATAATGCTCTGCCTTGTCTGTTTTGCGCCAGACACCATGGTCTTCTTTCTCTTACTCAAAACACAGCCATACTTTTCCAGGGCCTTTGCACATGCTGTGCCCTTTGCCTGGAACACTCTCGCATCAGCTCTGCCTGTTGCTCAGATTTCAGCTCAAAGTCACTTGGTCGAGAATTCTTCCCCGAAATTAACCAAAGTAACCACCCCAAACAAGTTCCACTGCCTTCATAGGAAGTATTGTGATCAAAACTTATTTTGTTTCTTTCTTTTCTGAGCTGGTCATGGTCCCTCCCCAACTCACATGTAAGCTCTATAAGAACAAGACTGTCTCTAGTTCTCTGGTAGCTGCTTCTCCAGTGCCTGGAACAGTGCCCGAGACTGGCAGGTGCTTAGCGAATATTTGTTGAATGAATGAATGAGTAACAACAGATGACGAGGAGAGTTGGAGGACTGAAACAGCAGGTGAAGGACTTCACAAATATATTCCCATGATTGCCGGTGGCATGAGTTTCCCGTATTATGCGATTCTTTCAGAAGCTGGGCACACTGGCTCACACCTGTAATCCCAGCACTTTGGGAGGCAGAGGTGAGAGGATTGCCTGAGCCCACAGGTTTGAGATCAGCCTGGGAAACATGGCAAGATCTCATCTCTACAATAAATAAAAAAATTATCTGGGCATGGTGACACACGCCCGTAGTTCCAGCTATTTGGAAGGCTGAGGCGGAAGGATCACCTGAGCCCAGCAGGTAGAGGCTGTGGTGGCTGTGAGCGTGCCACTCTGACAAAAAAAAAATCCTTTTGACAATACTAGTAAGAGAAACAGTCACTGTGACTCCCCTGCAAAGTTACTTCCAACATTGTGCTTCTTAATAGATACAAGCACAGAACTGAGAATGTAAACTCCTTAAAGCTGGAAGAAGCCTTCAGTCTTTTCATAGTCCAATCTATTCACTTGGTGATCCAGCAAAGACCAAAAGAGAGCAAGTGACTTACTCAAAATTTCACCACCAGCCAAGGACAGGCCTGGGCCAACTCAGGTATCCAGGCTGGTTGCTGGTTCCACATTTCACTGCCTGTCCCATATTCATTTGAGAGCAGCACGTGAAAGGGTCAAAACAACGGTATCTGGTTTCTGGGTCTGCTGGAAACTCTTTCCTAAGTAATTATTAATTTTCTTTCCATGTGCTGGTTACTATCGCTGCATCACAAATCAACTACCAAAACATAGTAGCTTAAAATATCAAC